>BMAV01020289.1:53679-94775 GCA_019973955.1 Trichonephila inaurata madagascariensis
TAATCACATACACTGGCCAACACTACTTCAATATATATATATATACAGATATTTATCTCGTTCAAATTTTCAATCGTTAATAAAATTCTTAATATTCATCCAATCAAGTTCAAATATTTTTTTTAAACTTACACTTGATGCTAATACAGTTTTTTCAAATATTAATTCATCAGTTAAATTAAATTAATTACCGGTTTTCGATGACAACTTAGATTCGTCTCCATTGTTGTAACAATGTAATTCTTAAAACAATGACAAAAGTTGGCGTAGAAAACCGGTTTTTCAGCCGAGTGTGAATTGTTACAACAATGCAGACAAATCATGCTCTTTTTCAATTCCTACTATTAGTTCACTCTCTTCCTATATATATAATACTTTCTATTCATCCATTCAAAGTAGGAATTTTGACTTAATTTTTTTTAATTACTTGTGTTTGTACAAAGCCAAAGATGTCTACACAAATATATTAAATCAAATGCTTTTAAAAATTTCAATTTAAATTAGTAACTTCAATATTTGTACTGATATGCAAATTTAATCAGATTCCATATATTGTAAGAAATTCATTTAAAATGTCCAAGATATAGAAAGGTAGGTCATCAAATAAAATTTTCCAATTACCAGACTTTGAAAGTAGAGGGGAAAGAAAGGTATTTCGCAAAATTTTAAGATATCATAAGTTAGAGACATTATTCATCTGAAATTTTGAAATTATATTCGTGTGTTTCAACAAACATTATCTTAAAAATAAGACATGTCGTTATTCGCCCACACAGAATCGGTAGAGACTCGCAGTCTAAGAACATTTTAATTATATTTGAACAATGCCAAAAACAAGATCAAAATCAGGACTTTCATATTTTGAAAATAAAGGCATTTTGATGAAAGCTCTTTCAATCAGCATTTATCCATATTAATAAAAATGGATGTCTCAAGATGCAAGAATAAACTTTTGTTTATTTTTATATAATTTTCTCATGAGCGCATTATTTGACATTAACAGAGGAAGTTCATGTAATAAAAGTATTTTATATAAATTGTACTTGTAGAAATTAGCGTGGGAGATCTATGGTACATAATATAACTCAATATGCAATGAATTTATTATTTTATAATGCATTAGGAAGAACTTAAAAGTTAAAAAAGGAATCCTGAAAAATCTTTGCTTCAGAAAAAATAGTAATATAAAAAATAGCATAACGTTACATATGCTTTATAATAAAATCAAAATAATTTAGTGGCTACCAGTGAGCAAAAAGATGCTTTTCGAAAATGTAACACGCAATCGCAGCTGAGTGGGTGAAAGAGTGATGATTTAAGCTTTGTGACCGAGTCTTGATTTTACTGAACATTAAGGTGACGAAATTTTTTCAATGAAAGGGAGGACGAGAAATTTAAGAAAAAATTACAACATAAATTTATAAAACATTTTATTAATCTAAATAAAAATACGCTGATTACGCTTACATTCCTTTTAATTATTTACTTAAACCAGTTGCGCACACAAGGGGAGGGGGACCCCGGGATCGGACTCTCTTCAAGCCCTTGATTTTTTTCGATTGATTATAAGCCTATGTATATAGTACGTAAAATTTGATCAAGTATTTGTTATTAAGAATTAGTTTTATTAATTAATGCTAATTATTTATTCAACAATTAATTTTTTACTGTTTTTTGTGTTCTCGGATATCGACTAAATCAAAAAAATAGTATGTAGGGTGGCATATTGGAGCATGATACGAGAATGGTGGACTTTTAATCCTGGACCCCTCCCTCCCCCCTTGAAAAATTCTTGTGTGCGCCACTGACTTAAACGAGTATTTTTCCATTGGATAATTTATTATTTTTTTTATCAGTATACCATTTTCTAGTATATCTGAAATTTCAGAGCAAAAAATATCCTCTTTTTCTGAATTTTACGGTAAGTACTGCAGGTATAATACAACATTCAACTTTAATTTCTCATTTGTATAAAAATCCTTACCAATTGAAAAAACTATTTCAATTGCTACAATAGTTCCAGGGCAGCGCAACATAAATTCAACAAGAATAATTAAATTTTCATATGGAATGTGTTCCTTTTTGAAATGCTTATGTACTCCCACCCATCTTTTTTATCAAATCCAGTATGTGGATTTTCAAATTGTTCTAATTTATTAGAATTTAAATATATACATTCAGTCCTCTAATTTCTTCAAACAAACAATTGTCATAGATTTTAATATCAGGTATTTCTTTCGATGAAAATTAAACATAGTTTTTTCTATATTTGTCCAATTTACTTGAGATGAAGTCAAAAAGCACCATTTAAAATTGTGATATTTGTTTCAGACCATTCTTGGACATATTGGAAACAATTTGGTCCATCTTTGAATACAGAAATGAGATGAGCTTATACTAAGTTTATTTATATATAAGTTAATATAATTATTTTTTCAGAGTTATACACTTTAAAGTGGTTTTTCTGAGTTTGTGTATTCCCATACATTAGTGCATTCAAAATGCTACTTCTTCCACAATTATTTACCAATCACTTCCATTTTTTCCCCTGTGTGTTATATATAAAACATGTAACAAAATTAGGGATCCATTTTGTTGTAAACTGAATACTTTTTTTAAAAAAATTAATGCAGGAGATATTTGCTTTTTCATTGAATTTTAGAATGAGTATCAACATTTTATTTTTTTTTTCCTCCAAAACTAATTAAGTTATTGTAAAATCGATGCCTAAAGTAGTCCAGAACATCCTTAAGAATTCTACAAAAAACTTTCAGGTCTAAAAATTAATAATTACAATAGGAGCACAATTTTAAAATTTTACTTAAATTTTTTTTCAAAAAATTTAATTTTTTCAAATTGTGCGAGTAATATGAGCAAAATTTCATTTCGTATCATTTTCTTAAATAGAAACATTATATGAAATTAAGAAATGTAATTTTGAAATACATAAATAAAGAAAATTGTTCAAAGAGTACTGAGTCTTCTTAAGTGTTTGTTGTAGTTAAATCACAGTAAATCTGTCAACGAAAAATAAATTGTTAACAATGTATTAAAGAGTTTTACTAAAGAAATCTTTGATCTTCATCTAATACTTAAATGGTCAAAAGTAAAGTGATAATAGGCCAAAAAAAATTCACATCCGTTAATATTTTAATGATGTTCAAATTGTGTGAGCTATTATAAGTGCATATCTTAAATGATTAATTTTTTTTTATAATTGCTTTAGTTATTTATTTATACCAATGAAAGAGAGAGAGAAAGAAGGAATTATTACGAATTAAATTAATAAAAACTGCAATACCATGATTTTTTAAAATAATATTTTAAAAGTTAATTCAAATTTCTTTTTTCAGAACTATTAATTTATCTTTTAGAAATAAAAACTGGAAATAATAATGTAATTATTATAACTCAAATAATTATCCTGTATTTTTTGAAACACGTCCAGAATCAGGGGCGTAACTACCGCTGTATCAATGATATGGGGCTGGAGCCTTCAAGGGCCCCAAAACACGTAAGGAAAAGTCACAGTATGTTAAGGTGTCCTAAAAAAGAGCCCTCAGGGAATTTTGATACAGGACCCCATAGAGACTAGCTACGCCAGTGTCCAGAATATTGTTTTAATTATGCTTATTTTCTTTTTCCATTCCCCTTAACAAGAGGTTTTATATTATCTTTGCTAGAATCCCCCCGTAATGTTTACATGTTTTGATGTTTTACATTTCTACAATTAACTTTTTATAGCTACCATACTTAGTAACAAAATGTAGTTTTTGTATCCACGTAACTGAACGAAATTTTTTATTACATAACAACAGTAACGAATTGAAAATAAAACATATTCTACCCCTTCCCTCTTCGTAACAAAACTTTGATATGCAAATGATTTTATGAAAAAATTGATGCATTAAATTACATTATTCAACAAGAAATTATATGAATTATACAAATAGCAAATAATAACTGAAATATTCTATAAACCTACTAGAAAAGTATATATGTAATTTAAAAAATTCATCTTTTGTTTAAAACATTGCATATTCGATTATATAGATGTAATCGCAGATATAGATAATGGTCTTATTTATAGATAATAGTTTTTCAGAATAATCAGTTATGTTGATTAAAGGGATTTTATAATACATCTTAAGCAGAAATCACGCGATTTCCTTGAAATAAACGTTAAATATTGAAATATATTGAATATATTTAATCATTTAATCTAAATTTATAACGTATAATTACGTTTTAAATTACGTTACGTTTACGATGATCTCAATTGGTGTGTCTTTTAAAGACAAGCCATTGACTAATAATTCGACTGTTGCATAGTCTTATGATTATTGCATTGATTGATGATGCTTGATGTTAAGCGTTAAAAAAAATGGCTTTTATTTCATTGATGTGACATACTTTTGCTACAGGTATAAGAGACGAGATTATATAAGAAAATCCTTATTTGTAGAGTTAAAATTTGTAAATGATTTGTGATGACTTACGACTGAAAAAAATTATTCACCTGTCATTTCTTTCTTTATGACAGAAGCACCATAAATAATATTTCAAAATATTTTTAAATTAAAAATTTTACGTACTTTTACATTTTGTTGCTTATGTATTTGAGCTTTATTTAATCACAAGCATAAAAAAAAATTGTTATATAAAAAATATACCTTTCTTAAAAGTTCATTTCATTTAGCATATTTTTGTAATGTTTGTAATACTTATAACATAATGTATAAAATGCTAGTTCACTCTACACATATATCCATGCTTTATCTTTTGAGAAAAATATATCAATTCAATTTTTTTGTACAATTTGTTGTAACGTATCTATTTGCGTACCTCCAGTTAATCCTTTTGGGATAAAACTGGATTATCTATCTCCCGAAGAAGAAGATGCGAATTATGCAAATCAAGGCTTATATTTAAAGTTTAAATTCAGCTTCGAGGGGAATAAGTTTGAAGCCAAAGGATAGTATTTAGTGATTAGCGTAAAGTTAGTCGAGAGTGATTTGTAGGTTATTTGCTTAATATTTAAGATTGATGATTTGGTCAATTAGCTGTTTAAATTGTATTAACGTAGGATTAAAGTAGATTAACTTAAAACGCGCGTTACTTCGATTATTCAGAAGGTGTATTGCTAGAACGTGTCAAGAGTAAGTGATTCGATTTATAATTAAATATTCAATTATTTTGTCTACCTCGCTTTTGCTCCCATGTTTATGCAAAGGTACATTTCCTAACTTGAGTTGTTAAAATAATTTGTTAGGATGTTGAAACTTGTTTATAAATTTTTTTTTTACTACAACTAATTTTTTTTCTAACTCTGGTACATTAATGGATGGCATAGCCCATACATTACAATAAAAAAAAATTATTGAATTTTCTGTTCATGAGTAATCAGTGAAAAATTAATAATTAATTACGATAAATAAAAAAAATTAATATAATAAAATTAATTATTCCTACAGAATTTTTTTGAAAAATTATTTATTTTATAAACAATTTTGAAAATGCACATACATAATCTGAGGCGATATGTTTATGGCTTCTCTTGTATTTTCTTTCACAAAATTCGAGATACTACCCCGAAAAAGTAAAAAAAGAAAAAAAAAAGAATCAAAAATTTACAAGCGTACATATTCGATCCGACGATATAGAAATTCATAATTTATGTCGAAAACTTTGAAATTCCCTCCATATAAATAAAAGTCAAAATCTTTGAAAAACTTAATTTTTTATATCAAAAATACAATTTTCCTTCCGCTGTATGCCAAAAGAAGAAAAAAAAAAGTGCTTCTTTTGCCAATCCTAGTTCCGGAATCTAGTCTCAAAATAAACAGTTTCTGGTAGGAGTATGAGACGAGTTCTCTTTTTCAGACCCTAGGGTATGTGTACTTCCCATTCACTCTGGTAGAGAATTGTTGAAATTGCACACGGGAGACATCAAAGTTGTAAAAGCATTGCCTAAGTTAGCCTCCAACCTTTGACTTCGACCGAATTTCAGGCGCATTTATATCTTAAAGCATTAAAGCTATGCATCTTTCTCGGAAGTTTTCTCAGGGAATATATCAGAAGCAAGAAAATTTCCTGAAAAGTGGAAGATATATGACTCCCGTCTTTTTATTTTGTTGATATAGTTCGAAAATATGGAGGCGTTTCTTCCTCTTTTTCAGTATCTCCCCGAAGAGTTAAAAAGAATGCGATATGTGCCGTGATTTTTTTTCCGTAAGGGAATAAGTTGGAATCAGTGCATAAATAAGTTGGATTATTAAAAATGCACAGTTTTCTAAAATGCATTTAGAATTTATTTTGAAGTAAGTTTAAGTTTTCATTGAATGTGCTGTAATATATTGCATGCATAAAGAGAAAGAGAGAAATGTTCGTTTTTGTTGAATTCTTTTAACCTTAGAATAGCATAATGCCATTTTTTATGAAATGATTCTGATTTTAGGACTTAAGAATTATTTTTAACTGTCACTGTGAAATTAATTACGTATTGAAAGCTATGTGTGAGCGTTAAATATAATCACAAGTAGTTTAAATCGATTTTACGGTTATTATTATAAATATAACACTTCAAAAGATTTTAAGAAGATGGTGCGGAAATGTTTGATATGATAGATACGTCATATAATTACTAGTTAAGTAAGTAATCCTTTTATCTTCAAATGCTTTTGAGGGTAAATTTGTTTTCAAAAGGTTTACCGTTATTTGTTGCGATGATTTTTAAAGTGGCTTAATTCATTGATTTCACATAATAAACATTATTTTATATCAGAGTTGGAGGTCAAATGTGTACGTTGTGTGTGATATTTATTTCTAAATTATCTTTATAAGGGGAAAATTAAACTGAACAGAAATTGTAAGGAAATAATTCATTTTTTACATAAAAGCAGAAAGCAATGAATGTAGATCAGTGCTTCTCAAACTGTGGGGCATGATAACCCTAGGAGGGGAGCGTGAGCATATTGTGAAAAGTCAAAAACTAAAGATTATTTAAAAAATTGCTAATTTTTCTAAATTAAACAAACAAAATACATTCTGACATAATAAAAAATATTAAAAAGACATTTACACAGATTTAATACACTTATAAATGCATCAATTCTGCAGAATGTATTTTATAACTATAATTTAACAATACTAAGTTATGAACAAGTTTAATAATTACCTGCGACCCCACGGGCTTGTCATATATAAAATTATATGCAAAAATTAACACTTATCTTTTATTTATTTTTTTTTGTACGCTTAATAAATAATCCCTTAACTGCCGATTAAAAGTTACGTGATTCGCTCCCCAATGCCACCGTTTCGCACGTATGCAAGAGTATGAGGTGTATAAAAGGAGGTGAAAGGAATAAAGTAAAAATCCTCGAAAATAAGAACATTCTTCGCAAAAACTGTCAAGATCATTTTATTGTGTTCCAAAGCCTTCGGAACAATTTTATGGATAGCAGGGAACAGAAAAGATAGTATTTCTGAAAGACGTATATATACGTCTGGGCCAATTTACACAATGGCTGAACGAGACGTTTATATACGCCTGTGGCACTTAAAGAGCTGTAGCTTTAGCGTCTAAGTACAGTATTATTAAATTCAATACATTGTTATTATATGGAGGTGGTGCGTTTAAAATAAGTGAATATTGGGTGGCAAGTATTCAAAGTTTGAGAAGCACTGACGTAGATAAGTAAATGAATGATTTGCCCCAAATTTTAAAATATAAATTTAAATGTGAACATCATTATAGTAACTGAATGAGCGTCACATAAATTATTATTCACAAAAAATTACGCTTGATTTGCTATAATTCAGAATTAATCATTTTTATAATTCTTTAAAAAAATTGCATTTGTCATGTGTAATATTTTATCTGTCACTTATAGAAAGCAGTTTATTACTAGTTCAGCTCTTTAAAGAAAAATATTTTACTTTTCTTTGGGTTTGATTGAATAGTTGATTGGCGTAAGGAGTAATAATAATGAATCAACTCTTTTGTAAAGTTTAATTCTGAATTTAATCATATTTTTGCCATAAATTTTTCAATAAGGAATAACATTTTTCTTGTGTTTTGGCTATTAGCATCAGTATAATGCTACATTCATACTGATGCACAGTTTTATCATGATAAGATTACATTAGATTATATTTTAAGTATGATTCAAAGATTTTATATTGTGTGCGATTTTGCTATATGGAAAATGAATGGTACAAGATACTAAAAGGCAGAAAGATCGTCATTTAGATCTCATGAAAGCCATTGTCCTACTTATTTTAAGAAATATCACTTTAAATAAAATTTTGGAGCAATTGTTCCTTATAAGTACTTTTATCCTTTAGTTCTCACATTGCTCTTTATTCTCAGTCAGAATAATTTTTAAAATTTTCAGTAGGCCTTAAAATTTTATTTAATGAAATGTATCATTGTAAGCTTACTTTTTTTATTCGTTTGATGTGTCTTTAAATAGTTTGAAATTAATATTTACATCATGTTGCATTCTATTTGTTTTATAAACCGTATTATAAATCCTTTTTTTTTTATCATTTTTTCAAATTGATGTTTAGTTATTTAGATAAAAAAATTCGTGTCAATTTGAAATAACTTAGCAATGGTTGTGTTAGCAGATAACGCTCAAACGTAGTTTTACAAACTTTTAAAGAAAATTACATATAATTAAATATACATACTCATGTTTGTAAAAATTTCAATATTATAAAAGACTTGGAACTAAATGAAATTTATTCCACACAAAAAAATGTGTATTAATATAATTAAACAAATAAATTTGCAGAGAAACAATCAATATTGCATTTTAAAATTAATGTTTGGTGAAGCCACCAGATGTTGCAATAAAAGCTTCCATAGATAGACATCAAATCAAATAAAATTTTAATTGTGTCCAAGGCAGCGTAGGTGTAGGGTGCGTCAAACTGTAGGGTGCACCCCCTAGGGGGCGAGATAACCCAACGAGGGGGGCGTGAGCATATTGAAAAGTAAAAAAAAAAACATTATTTAAAAATATTAATTAACTGAATGGAGGCATTCTGACATAATAAAAAATAAAATGCACGTTAACACAGATACGATATATTTATAAATGTATCAGTAATGCACAATGTGTATTGGTTAATCGATTTAACAATACAAAGTTAAGATCAAGTTTAATAATTGCCAGTGACCCCATAGGCTTATAATATATAAAATTATGTAAAAAATTTAATACTTATTTTGATAATTTGTACGGTTTATAATTTAGCGTTAGTGTCAAAGTACATTATTATTGGATTAAATACACTGTTATTGTACAGGGGGCGAAGAAAATTATGACTGAATAATGGGTCGCAAATATTGAAAGTTTGAGAAGCATTGGCCCAAAGAAAAGTATTCAAATTGCTTCTATTGGAAATTAAAATTCATTTATATCAATTAGAGGACGTGCATAACGAGCGAAAGGCTAATCGAAGAAATATCTAACAGATTCAATTAAGTCCATAAATAGGCAGGTGAAGGAAGATGTATCATCAGTTCAGTCAAATTTAACATTTGAAGTAATATGTGAATGAGGATGAACGCTGTTCTATTCTGCTCTAAACAGTTGGAAGGGTACGACTTCTTGTTCCATAATTTCTCTGATATAAACCAGTTATTATTAAAATGACTCACAATTTTTAACTGAGTGTCATCCTTAACGTTTGTCCATCAGTACTACTTTGAATAATGTACTCCTGAAAGTCGCATACAACGGCAAGGCGTTTAACATGGATGTAACACAGTGCTTCGAATTAAAGAAGATTTATAGGAAAGACTTGCTGCCAATCGGTAATCCACTATATATGTCGTCCTGACTATTGAGGCCTTTTGTGTAGATGATTTTGCATGAATGGCATCCAGTACGCAATCCACTGTGCAGTAGACGTTGGTAAATGGTTGGAGTAAACAATAACACATTAGTAGCAGTGTTTTAATGTTCCGCAATTTGCTGAGATTAAACTACACTGTCATATGGAATACTCCATGTTGACGAAAAAATTTCGCTATCCATTAAAGGATATTTAACACGCGCACATTATTTCCACACTAGCTTAGTGTCATAATATTTCGTACTATGCAGGCCACTGTAGCATAACAAAATCGCCTTCATGGAGACCGATCATAGGTCTCAGCTCAAACACCGTAACTTGATCATATCTTGAACGTCTTTTGTTGTCAACATGGTACTGTGACTTCGCATGATGGGTTTATTATAGCAGATAATAATAGGTTGTTTTTGTTTCAAAATCCTGCTGTAGCTCTCTATTAACGCGGCCAAATCAACAATTCAGGGGATACTTCTCATCTCACGTATGTTCGGTAACTCTGAAATTCTAATTACTTGAATAGAACTGACCATAAATTTGCATTTACTATCAGTTTACATCAGTTATCTATCAGTTCCTTCATAGTTTTGCGGTATTTACTAACATGAGTTTTCAAAGCATTAAAAATTTCATGCATTTTCTTAGAATTTAAAGGAAATTTTCAGTTAGTTCTTGAAATAATTAAGATTTTTTCAAATGACTTTCGTACCACGAGATTTTTCATGGATCCTTTTTTCATAATTAAGAATAATTGCTTATGTTTTGATTAAATCACTATTGCATAATTTTCCAATGAGATTTGTACTTAATTCTTGAGCTTTATGACGTAATAGCTGGTATATCCGTTCTTCACATGGGTGAATTGAAAAGTTGAACAATAAAGATTGAAGGATAAAGAAGTTTTTAATGAGTTAATATTACAAGAATTGCAAATTAAACAAAAAAAAAATTTTGGATATATCAGTTGAACAAAAACAACAACCATATTTGTTAAATTTTAAGTCTTAAGGTCTAATAACTGATAAAAAGAAGGTTATTTTTTTATTTATAACGTCCCTTAACTCTCTTGTGGGTTGATTTTCAAAGAATACCTAAGCTGACCCTCAAAAAGTAACACGTTAAAAAATTTTTTTCAATAAGTTTTTAAAATAGTGTAAATAATTTATATCTGGTGTAATCATTAATATTACTTTCGTTCTTTATTTTAGTTTTGTAATATTCGTAACAATGCCGTTCTTTCATTATAATAGGATTCAATGGAAACATAGCAAAAAATTTGGTGATAGAGCCAAGCTGGCATCATTTTGGCGACCGGTTTGGGCAATTTGGGTTTGATAAACGATGAGGTTGGGGGAAGACCACCTGTGAGGGGCCGGCACCGAAACCTTCCCAAAAAAACCGCCAATTTTTTATGATCGGGAACGGGTTGGGGGAGCTTTTTCTTTAACAAATTCCCTTTTTAAATTAGAAAAAAAATTGTAATTGGGGGTGAGGAAAGGGCCAAAAAATTTTTAATTAAAATTCCGATAAACTGTTTTTTAATATTACTTACGGTTTAACTGCAGCAATACAAAGCCTTCTAAACTTACCTTTAATTCCACTAGTTCACAAATTAACTATATATTTTGATTGAAATTAAAATAGAAATACGTTTTTTTGTTTATTTTCTCTAAATTGTTATTAGAAGTTTTGATTTTTTTATGACTGTATAAAACATTTCTTTACTTATGCTCAATTTTATACTTGTGAAGGAATATTTTGCAATTAAAAAAATAAACGGAAAAAAAAACCCTTTAAATTATTGATTGGATTTGGATTGTTATTTTTATTCTTTTAATCAATTATTTTGATGAAAAATATTAAGATTATATAGATAAAATCACATGCAAATATTATAAAATATTTAATGAATGATCAACTGCTAATCAATATCATATCCTAATCGTAGGTTCTTGGCTAGTGGTATTTATTTATGCATATACTGAATAGGGATTTGTTTTATGTACTGCAATCAGTAAACTTTTTGTAGATGGGAAAGGCAGTGTACTTTTAAAAATGCATGAGGTAAAACCGAAAACAAACAGAAGCTCTTAAAAGAGTAATTACCTTAATGTTCACGTTCAGCAACGACTTGTTCCGAATGGACGATAAAGATTTTATCGCCTTCCTTGTTTAAAGGATCCCTAAAGCAAAATACAAATATTTAGAAGAGAGCAGTACAGAAAAATTTTAAGTAACCAGTTTAGCAATGTGATAAAAAGAATGCCCTGTTCATAAAATGAGGTAAATGTACTAATTTCCTATTAAAATGCACAAATTATGATTTAAAAAAGATCCGTTTTTTTTTTTTAATATGCTAGTAATTTAATTTTGAAAAAAATTTTAAAAAAAATAACATCTCATACACAAAGCTTTTGAGTATTTGTTAATTGTTATGTTTTTATAATGTTTAATTATTGATTTATCCCATTGTTTACATAATTCAAAAAAGAGAAATTTTTTTTGAATGTTTATTAAAATCCCAAATTTTTTCCCCTAATTTTTTAAAAATTTGGGTTTAATTATTTCTAAATTCAGTATGTTATATTTGCAATACACTAAAATTTATCTAAATTTATCAATCGAAGAAGAAATTGTTAAAACAAAACATAAAAAAAGGTTCAAAAGAAAAAAGCTTTAAAAAAAACATTTTAAAAATTTTATTGGGGATTAAAGAGAAAAAACAGGGACCTTTTTATAATTTTCTAATAAATTTTTTTAAAAAATTCAATGTCTACTTTTGTTTTCAAGCACTTTAAAAGGTTCGAAGGTATTAATTAAATAGAAATTTCTAGGCGGTTCGTTAATAATAGTTAAATTCTAGTAGTAAATAATACTATATTACATATGCAAAAAAGATTATGGAAAAAATTAGAGTAAGGTGATTCTGTACTACTCAAATATAAAAATATTAATATGCAACTTCAGTAAACTACTTGGGAAAATATTTAAGGGGGTCACTTCACGAAAATCAATTAAAAATGTTTTTTCTTTTTGTTTGAAAAAAAAATACCATTCATTTTTTTTCTAATGAAATTTTAAAATTTTTTGCCTAGCAATTAAAGTATTTTAATTTTTTTTAAAAGTTGTTTTTTGTCAAACCCAAAAACATCTGACTGAGCCCCTTTCAAATCAAAAAAAAAAGACACATGCTACTTTTAAGCCTTTTCAAATAGTTTAAATTAATAAAAAAGAATTTATTTTGATCAGCAGCTTATTCAGGAAAGAAGTGAAGTGAATAGTTGTAGCTGTTTATTTATTTTTTGGGAACCCCAGTATTTTTTTTATCTCATTAAATACAACAATTTCTGCTATCGGGGAAATAGTGTTTTCCATAAAAAACAATAAGGGAAAAATTTTTAAAAAACGTTTTTAAAATTTGGGTTAAATAATGTTTAAAAAAAAGTTTGGAAAAAAATATAACAAAAACCCAAACTTTCGATGAATTAAACGTTGCATAACAGTCAGACTTTTCAACAAAAAATAATTCAGCAAAAAAGTTAGGTAAGTTTAATAAAAGTATTTTTTTTTTGATTCATTTGAATGTTTCGTGAAATGACGACATTGTACTGTTTTTTTTTGTTTTTAAAACAACTTTAATAACATAAATAAATGTAAAACCAAGGTATTCACATAAATTTAGGCTAAAAAATTGTTAATATTTTGATTTTTGTTTTTATTCAAACATTTAATACCAGGTTTACAAAAAAGTAGTTAATAAAAAAAGATACAAAATTATATGAAGTGAACAATAGACTTTTTTGGTATGAGGTCTATTAAAAAAAAAGAGTTTAAAAAATACGAGTCATGAATTTGTCACTTACACTAAAAAGGGTTTTACGTTTCCCATGCATCATTTAATAAGGGACAGAGAAAGTAACTAAATTGTCTGGGGGTTAGCTGCTGCCAAAAAATATCTTTTAAATAATGGATAAAATGTACCTGTGGCTATCGATGGTCCCAAAAAAAAGGGATACTTATATAAATGGATTTGTTACCGACAGTTGGTTTGACACGGGGAAATTTTTGGATACTGAAATACGCGGAAATGCTCATGTAATTTTAAAGCAATGCATACGATGGTGTTCGGCAAGTTACATTGTAAATAGTAGGGGGAAAAGGAAAAAGAAGGGTGTCTTTTTTTTTTTTTGTACCCCTCGCTCGCAGACATTCAAATTTACGATATAACAATATTTACCCATGGGACTCTAAGGCATACAAAAAAAAGTTTTGAATCTAAACCTCAGATATGCAATATTGAAAAATTTGAATGTTTTCATTTTTGTGTTGAGAAAATGATGGGGACATGACTTAAAAACGTTAAAATCAAAAAATTTAAAAAAAAAAAGGGAGGACAAAATCTCTAAATGCCATAACTTTGACAGATGCAGAAATAGACAAATTGCAAAGATACTATGTTTTGGCTATTCAGAACAACTCGTGAAAATTTGTTAGCCATAAGGCAAATTTGACTTTTATTTTGATAAAATGTTCACAGATTTGAATCACGACACGGTTTATCCCCTGGGATTTACTTTGGTGTAGATATAAAATTTTCCATACTGAAAGGTTACACATATAAGCATAAACACAACTTACCTATTGCTTTAAATAGCATAAAAAAAAATTTTTGAGGTTCTAAACTTGAACTTTTTTCAGATGCGCTTGATAAACCTCAAAATATTAGGGAAACGGAAATAGTATTTGGGGTATAATTCCCAAAAAATTTATTTTTGCAATTGGGTACTAAAAAAATAGTACATGAAGGTTTTTTTTTAATCCCAGCCAAATTAAAAGTTTTTGTGATTAAAAAAATTCAACCCCCGATTTCAAAAAGTCGAGCATTTCAAGAAGAGATTATGCGTTTTGGAAAAAGAATAGGCAGTTTTTCAATGAACCAAAAAACTAAATTAAAACAAAAAATTAAAATGAGAAAGAAGATGATCTTGCAGATGAAATAAAAAATCCCAAATTACAGTTCGGTATGCATTGTTAATAGTAAGTTTTTTCTTTAAATCCTTTTTCTAAAAGTAAATTTCAACACAAAAAAGGGAAAATTTTTGAAAACTACCTTTTTTTATAGCGAAACTTTGCACATGTGTTTAAACTTCAAATAAATATTTTAATGAGAGATTTTTTTCAAAAAATTATTAAAAAATATTTATGGATTAAAATTAAAAATTTTTCACTTTTTTAAAAATTTTGACGTGTTACCCCACATAAAAATTTTTTAAAAAAAACTAATCAAAATTTTAAAAAATGCTCCCATTAAATTAATAAAAACAATACAATGAATGCACACAAAAAATTCTGACTGTACAATCCCAAATTTTTTAAAAATTTTCCCTTTAAAAATTGGGCTTTTTAACATTACGGAATGGGAAAAAAGCTTAAGTGCCCCCCTTAAAAAATTATATATAAAAAAAATCTGCTCTTCTGATTTAAAAAAAGAATTATAAGAGTTTTTGGTTTTCGACTGTTGCCGGGAAAAAAATATAAAGGGAAAATTTTTTCATGATATTGTATCACTTGATTGAAAATGTATAAAAACTGTTTTAATGACATTTTAAAAAAAAAAAATTATTTAAATACGATATTTCGAAAAAATTAACTTAGAATTTTCTTTTTTTTAAAAATGTTTTTGAAAATGTTCTATTAAAATAATTTTTTGTTTTAGGTGACCCGTACAGGGCCCAACTATGTTTTTTTGAAAAATGACATTTTTTTAGATTAAACCAATTGAAATAATTATCGGATTTTTTCAAAATTTTCCCCCCTTGTTGTGTAAAACATGGATAAACCCATTCTAAGATATATTTTTCAAAATTCTAGTAGAGCCTTTTCAGGGGGTTTGGCTATAAAGGGTATTATTTAATAAATTTTTTCACAAAAAAAATATTTTAAAAGGGGTCATTCTATGTTTTTTTTTTCCCAAAATATTGAAAAAATTTTTTTATTGTTATACTAATCTTAAAAAAATTTTTATATACTTTTCCTAACGTAACACTAAATATCATAAATATTATCCATTTATACGTTTTTTGCAAAATCACTTTTCCCGAACGTATGGACACCGAATAATTTTTATTAATATATATATATATATATATATATATATATATTATTAAAGGTAAAAAATTAGATCTTTAAAATTTAATCCTTTATATCCCCTTAATTTTTTATTTTCCGTTACATCTTCAAGTCTTAAATTAAACACCCAATTATTTCACCGAACAGATAGCCCAAGCAGAACACTTTTAATCCGAGATCATTATTTTCCTATAGTCCCATGTGTCATCCTTAATTTTTGGTATAACATATAAACTAAAACGTTACAGAAAACCTTTTTTTGGAGGTTCTTTTCATGCGATTTTTTTTTTTTGGGACCATGAAAAAATTTTTGCGTATTTCATGAATTGGCTTTTTTTAAGTAAAACCCAACTGTTCGAATATTTTTTTTGCGGTTATTTTTTTTCCGTTTCTATCCACAAAAACAAGTTCAACTGTACTTAACAGTTCTCGACATAAGTGGTAAGGCCACTTAAGCTTTATTTGGTGTCCACGTTCTCTCAGCGTAACATGTCTCTTTTAAAACAAAAATAAAACTATTTTAAAAGTCTTGTGTTGTAGAAACATGTCATACATATTTTATATTCAAATGGCTCTGTTTTTTCTATTATGCCGAAAATTTCTCATATGGGGTAGGTGGTACCATAAAAAGTTTTAACCCCCAATTTTTCCGGCCTTATTCACACAGCTTTTTGAAAAAATAATACGACTCAATTTTTTTCCAAAAAACTCTTTCTGTATCTTCAGTTGTTATTGTTTCTTGGGAAACCCAATTTTTTTTTTTTTCCTTGTAGGTAATACAACTTTTTCACTTATTTCCCTTTTCGTTTTTTTACATATATATATATATATATATTTTAATATTTAATATATATATATATATATATTTTATATATATATATATATATAATTTATAACAAAATAAACGACGAAAAAGGAGTTGACCGATTGTAAAAAAATTTTGTATGCAAAAAACATTTGTACCGAACGCAAATGATTAAAATTTTGGGGCCTGAATAAATAGTGGGGGCTACAGCGCATCGGAACCCATTTTGCATGTGTCTAAAGACGCGATTCCAATCGATGGTCAAAATTTCTGTGCCATTGGATTTAGGGGAATTTCCCGACTGAAAAAAAGCCTTTGCCATGGGGTTCAGTCAAGGGAGAAAAAGGGTCGTATCATTGGTTTGATGAGGCAGGTTAAATCGGAACGCTTTCTATGGGTCGCGATGCTCCCTTGTAAAACTGGCGAATTTTGAACAATGGGAGATTTAGCGCCTTGATGGAGCGTTGACCCCGGCAGATCGGAAGGACAGATTGGTTGTCAGATCAGCTGTCATAGCCCCTGATTCATCATTTTGAACCATCAGACGTGTGACCCGCACACGAGTGTCCATCATGACCATTCACAGACAGCTGATAGAGCGAAATTTACCCTCGTACCGACCGCTACACCACCTGCCACTCACGCCTGCACACAGTCGAGCCATATTACAGTGGTGCTTGGCTCGATCAGGTTGGAATCAATCTGACTGGAGACGTATAGTGTTTAGCGACGAATCCTGTTTCCAACTCTGTCCTGACGATCATCGAAGACGTGTCTGAAGGCGACCAGTAGCATGCCAATCCTGCTTTCACTATTGCAAGCCACACAGGCCTTAAACCAAGAGTTATGGTCTGGAGTGCCATTTCTTTTGACAGCCGGACCCCTTTGGTCGTCATTAGAAGCACACTTGCAGAATAGCGATATTTTGACGACATTTTGAGGACTATTTTACTACTGTTCCTGTTGCAGTACCCTGGACTTATTTATCAGCAAGATAATGCTAGATCACATACGGCATGGTTGTTATGAATTATTTTATAGCTTCTCAAACACCTTCTTGGTCAGCCAAATCGCCAGATCTCTCTTCAATCGATTATGTCTGAGATGATGAGAAGGCGATTGCATCTACCAGGGAATGTTGATGACCTGGCCCGACAATTGGAGCAAATTTGGCAAGAAATACTGCAGTAAACTATCAGGGTGTTTTATCACTGTATACCACTCCGTGAGGCAGCTTACATCCAGGCTAGAAGTGGATCCAACACCTCTATTGAGCTCATTACTTTGTAAATATGTAACTCTTAAAGAAATCATTCGATCTTTCTGAAATTTTAATCATTTTTTTTCTGTACCTTATCTTCCTACCCACCAATTTTTGTCTCAGTCAGACAATTCTTTCTTAATGCGTCGTTTTTTTTTTTGCTATAAAGTGTAAATAAGGAAATGCAAATATTACAGGTTTAATGAAGAATATTTGACCTTTTACAACATATATTATATTAAAGGGTAATAGTTCTGAAAATTAACATAAAACATAGCCTTGACTCACTAGAATCGATGGAATTTTAAAATAAATGTCATTTAGAATATTTGTCGCACCAAAGAGAGCCTTGCATGTTCTTTTGAATATATTCCTTTACTGGCTAGATTCTTGCTCCACCAATATTGAACTTTACTCTTTAGACTTAATAAAATTCAGCACTACAAATATAAATAAATAAAATAATACTTTTTTTCACTTTACTCTTAACACTTTTTTTTAATATTAAAGCCTTTTCCATTATACTTCGGAAAAAAAACTCATTCCTGTTATTTTCTTAAAGTATTGTGCTTCTCTAATATCCTCCCGTATGTTCATCACTTCGAATATAAAAGCACGGGTTTCTTTTTAGCCTTTTATGTCGGTGAATTTATATGAAAGCTTAAATCATAATTTACAGGTTTTCTTATCGGTTTGACAATTTATTGGATTTTGTTCATCAACAAAAGTGGGAAATTTGCATGTTATTGCTTTCTTTATTATGTTACATCTCGTATACCTCCAGAACATTTAAGACGGCAGTAAAAAATGCTCCAACATTGCTCCGCGATTCAATATCACAATAAGGAGTGAAGTCGGTAAAAATAGATACGTCCGAAAACTTTAAGCGACGATATAAATTTGATTTAAGTCATAAAAAATACCGTTAAATTTTTCCTTTACACTTGAATCTGCTTTATAGGTCTCTACGCCAAGTATTGTAGCTGAGTTAAAAAGTTTTATAGGGTTTTCAACTCTTTGTAAGTTCTTTTTTTCCGTCCTTAAAGCGGTCAAGAATATCATCAATGGTTGCAACGTGAATACATATACAGCTTAGATATTAGGAGGTGTGTCGTAACATATAGACATTATTCGTCGCAATTGCATGATTAATGTTGTTGTAAATTCGGTAATGATTTTCTTTCGAAGAATTTTCGAATGTTCATTGTTTACAATTTAAATTTTGCAATATATGTATTATACTGTGCATTATTTTGTTATGATACGTTGTAATTAGAATTTATCTTCTTCCATTATAGAGTAATTTTTGAGCTGCTGAAAAAAATTTATTAAAAGGATGTAGCATTGTAAAATAAGGATATTGAAAAGTGAAGGAAAACAAAATTGAAAATTAAAAAATAAAAGATTATTTAAATGAAATTAATTATTTACAGAAAGGAAACAAAACAAAATGCTTTTTGTGACATAATAAATATAAAATATACATTTACTCTAATATAATATATTTATAAATGTAAACGTACTGCACAATTTATTTCATAATTACTTTAACAGTACTAAGTGAAGAACCAGTTTAATAATTACCAGTGCCCCTATGCGCATATTATAATATTATATACAAAATTTAATATTTATCTTGTTAATTTGTATGGTTTATAATTAAAGTCGCTCTGTACCTTTAGATCAAAGAACGTATATTATAGTTCAATTCAATATATTGTTATTGTAGGGAGGGGGGCGTGATGAAAATTATGATTGAAAATTGGATCACAAGTATTGAGAGTTTGAGAAGCACTGCCTTAAAGCATCCATTCATTTACAAACGTCATAAAATAGTACTTAAGTATTATTTATAAATTTTTATTAAAAATAATTAACCCATATCACTTTGTAAAACGTTTCAACGCTCTGTATTCCTTTCAAAAGACATTTAATCCAGTTTTCTATGCAAGCGTCGATTAAACATTTTGCAAAATCCTGCAGCATTCATCCTTTCAATGTTTCCAAGAACTTGAAAAGAGTTAATCCTGAAAAACTGTTGAACTGGAATCAGGGTGCCAAAACTAATTTACCTGTTCCTTCGTAATGCACACAGTTCGCAGGGAAAACTCAGTTAAGTTGGTCGGAAGGCGTGAACGTAGATGTCACACGTTAATTACGGATGCCGACGCATTCTTGAATGCTAGGAGATGGCTGCACCAGGAAAAGGTGAGGGAAATAGAATCAAAAAGTATCACTCTCCTTACATTCAACTGCGGCATTCGAGTGGAAATATCCTGAACACGTGAATGGGTTTGGGAACGCCTATTACTTTATGCTTTGTCGCCCCGTGATATTATGTTGTCCTTTCGGAATTTCAGAATTGAAGTTTAGGTCTGTAAAAGTAAAACGATATTTGGATGTTTAGCATGTGTGTATAGTGTATATGGGTGGGTAAGCGTTCATGTATAAGCTCAAATAATCTGTTAATGTAATCTTATATATGTTGTAATTTTATGTATGTGGGTGTGGGTAAGCGTTCTTGTATAAGCACACATAATTTGTTAATGTAATCTTATATATGTTGTATCAGGAAAACGATCCACTAAATCAGCGTTTCTCAAATAGTGGGGCGTGACCCCCTTGGGGGACGTGATAACCCTATGTGGGGGCGCGAGCATATCGAAAAGTCGAAAATAAATGATTATTTGAAAAAGTTATTAATTTACACTGCAAGGAAGCAAAACAAAATACATTCTGACATAATAAAAAATAAAATACACATTTACTCTAAAATAACATACAGTTGAACCTTCATATAGCGAACCTCTATATTGCGAATTTTTCTATATAGCGAACTTTTTCCTGGAACCTTGAACATTTCACGATTTTCTTCGTAAAATAACCTCTCTATGGCGAAGTGAATTTTCTACATAACGATTTTTTTCTTTTGTGATTCAATTTTTTTTCCTCCCTATTTTTATAGTATTTCTGAACATTTTAAGTCTTTCTCTCTTCAACACATTTTATGGTGATCAAAAATCTTGAACTTGTTTTTTTTAGATCCTAACTTGCCGAGAGTAATAGAGTTCTGGACGTTTCATCCAAGAAGTGCAACCTGTAACCCCTATTGTCCAGTTCACTAGAAACATCTTCGATATTCCCTTTTACACTCAGTGGAGTTGTACCGTGTTCTAGTTATAAAATAATGTTTGTTTAATATTACTTTTATGCTTTAAATTAGAAAATGTCCTTCAAATTCATTAATTTTAATATAAATTATTTTCTTAATATTGCAGTTTTTCTCTTTATTTTTTTTTTTCTTTTTTTTTTGTTGATGGATAAGATATATAAAATAAACATATATTAATTTTTAAAAAGGCGGGAATAATTACTTTTTGTAATATATAGTGTTTATGAATTTAAAATTTATTTTATGTGGCTTATGAAATATAATAAAAGATGAACCTCTATATAACGAATTTTCCACATAACGAACTTTTTTCGGGGATTTAGCGACTTTGTTATATAGAGGTCTGACTGTATTTATAAATGTAAACGCACTGTACAATGTATTTCATAATTAATTTAACAGTACTCAGTGAAGAACAAGTTTAGTAATTGCCAGTGCTCCTATGCGCATATAATATTATATACAAAATTTAATACTTATCTTGATAATTTGTACGGTTTATAATTAAAGTCGTTTTGTAGCTTTAGTCAACGTACATTATTTAATTAAATGCATTGCTATTGTATGGAGAAGGGGGGATGGGTCGCAAATGTTGAGAGTGAGAAGTAATGAACTAGACACATCCTGTAGGTTTGTTTAAAAGTTGCACCGTATGAGAACTGCAGGCTCTTTCTTCTAATGGTGGCTTGCTCTTCTGTCAATTCTTTCCCGTTGTTGTGGTGTGGTAAGTAGGTGAGGTAGATGCCAGTTCAAGTGTCGCTATCATCATTTGGCCAAAATTCAAGTTACGAGGTCCGTCGCCAATAGCCCTCTTGTTGCTGTATATTGCGATGTTAATATAACTCTCTCTCATTCCCCTTCTTAACTTGATGTAGATTTTTTACCCCTCGTTTTTTTTAATTTAACATGTGCAGTATTGAATTGACTAATTGATTTTAAATTAACATGAGTCTAGATTTTGAATAATGACACATAAGGATTATTAGAGATAATTCTCGTAATTCTTAACAACTGCTCAATAAGCACACTAGAAATAAATATCTGTGACTGACAATTTTTAGGAAAAATTAAAGTTGATTGTTATATGGCTTTATTTTGTGAAAGAAAAATTACATTTTACAATATAAGAACAATAAAAAAAATAGAGAAAATCTTTAAAAAATAGAGATCGCACTGTAGAAACAAGGTAAGCCGTAGATACTTAAATCGTATGCTAAGTTCATGTTACAGCAATTAAAATTCTCCCTATCCAGATTTATTTTTGGAATTCTGTTAAATACTAGAGGTTTCGGTTAACATTAAGAGTAATAAGGCATTATGCTCCTGCAAGTGCAACAATTTTCTACTACACTCATGTCCATAAATTAAGGATAATTAAGAATCACATGGAAATCAAATTCTAGAGTAAAAGTTTTACACGTAGAATTGTGAAATACATCTTCACGAATAGTATATTAATTACAAAAAGCCACCAGATGACGCTGATAGTTCCTCATAATGACGAGGTTGTAAGCAAGGAGTGTATAAGGAATGATGGCAAAGAAATAAAATTACTCACAAGCATTCTGTAAGCCACTGAGTATCATAACCGAATAGTTATGACACAGAAGACTCAAGTGGATGATTTTTTAAGTGGTAGAATTATCGGTCACCTGGATTGTGGGAGCACTCAGATGTAATTGTGCGAGAAGCTTGGAATTGTCTAAAGTGTCATCTCTAGACTTTCGCAACGATTCCAAGATGACAGAAATGTCAAAAGGCGTTACAGTACAGATAACTCCGGAGTTACAACACCAAATGAATATCGCTGTTTGGAAGTAACTGTTAAAAAATAGACGGGGCACAGCATTCGACTTGTCTCGTCAGCTATCTGCATCCATGTGTACGATAGTTTCAAGGCAAACCGTGTACAGACGTTTGGTTCACATTGGTCTATGTGCTCACAAGCCTATCAGATGTGTTCCGCTCACGGTAACTCACTGTCACCACAGTTGTTAGCCTTAAGTAGAGAACATGCAATGTGTGTGTTGACATCGTCACAGTGGGCTTGTGAGATGTTTTCTGATGAGTACAGGTTTAGCTTGCAGTCCGATTCACGTTGAACTTTCAAATGGAGAACACTAAGTACCGTTACCACCAAGACAACATCATTGAATGGCACCATTAAGGTAGTGCAGAATTGCTCGTTTTTGGGGGGAATTGGACTGAGCTCAACAACAGTTCAAACAGTTCTGCATGTTCAAATAGGAATCATGACAGGCCTAATTTATCAGGACATTATTCTGAAACAACATGTACGTTTGCTTAGGGGTACCAAGACCCTTCCTCTCTTAGAAAACAACATAATCGCATGCCTTAAATCTCAACTGACTAGAATCCGATAGAACATAGGTTCTTAACGTGTGCGATGACGCCCCCTTGTGGGCATTTGAGGCTTTCAGGGGGGCAGTAAAAGACCCAGAGTAAGTTAAGGGGTTTTGAATTGGTATGGAAGGGCATGGGGAGATTAACCATATGTAGTCTAAAAAAGACAAAAACACGCTGATTATGTAATATCAAAAGTAAACTTCTGGTTACCTTATGTTGAATGCAATAGCTATTTCAGATTTGCAAGTAAAAAAAGAAAGTATACAGGTTAAAGTATAACTGTTAGAACTGAAGCTAATTATTTTGAATTAATATTTGCTGATGATGTTTAAAAGTAATATTCTTCGGTAATTTTTCCGTTGTTGTCTTCTCTTTAATGTGAGAATGTATCCTATGAATATTTTGAAAGTTTCAATGTAGTTTTGACTATCGGTATCTTTTTTTAAAAATCCATTTTTGGGGTACTTTAAATTGTACATAATTCTTAGGTTAATGAATTACAAGCACAATGAAATAAAAAGAAATTTAAGTTTATAATCTCATAGCAGGATTATTTTATCAATTTTACTTGAGTCTCTGCGTCTTCTCAGTAAAATTGTGCTATATTTGAAGCTTTACATAAACTTACAAAACAGTTTTATTCTATTTAAAGGGATTTAGTAATTGTAATAGTAATGCTATTCTTTATATGACGAACATGTGAAAATATAAGTATTATTAAGAAATTTCTTTTAATTTGAAACAAAAAATTCAAGAATAGTTGTTATTTTTTTATCAGAAAAAAACAAAAACAAAACAAAAAAAAAAAACAGGCTTATTATTAGACTATAAGCCCCATTAGAAATAGAAATTTTCAAATATTTATGCAAAACCCATTTTTTATGGGAGCTATTTTCATCTTGAGTTCCAAAAAATTTGAAATAATATTTTGGAGGGGTTATCTTATTTTTTCTACAAAATTCAATCCCATACATATTTTAGTAGCAAGGTATCAATGGAAAAAGGCCCCAAAAGATAATTTCACGAATCAATTTTAGAAGCGCTACTGTACATACACATTGAGGGAAGCAATAAAATAATGGTCGTTATATTATTTACCCTTTATTAATTCATTTCACAGTTACCAAAGATTCAAAGCAAAAATAAAAGGATATATTCACCGGTATGCATTTGTATGTCCGGAGCTCTACTAATTAATAAGTTATGAAAAACACGCAGTACAGCTGCCAGAACTTTAGTATTCACGTGTAGTTTTATCTACACTTCAAATGCCGTCTGCCGTCTATTATGTGATTCCGTATTCCGGAACTGTGATAATTTTTTTACTAATTCAACAGAACATCTGTAATTGTCTTACAATGGATGAAAGCGTGATTCACCGTTATGTTGGCGTTAATCCTGGCTATATGATACGGTATAGAAACTTTTTTTTTCATTTTTCAGTTCTTTTATGATATTAAGATTCTTAGCTTTAAAAATGTTTTGAAATTAGTTACAGTATTCATTATTTTAAAATGAAATGTTTGCGAAAGATTGACGAGTGTATAAATTTTATTTAAGCTTTTTATTTTAATAAATAAATCTAACTGAATTGCAATATTGCGTAAATTATTAAAAAATAACTGTGGAATTTCATCCTTTTTATCTTTCGATTTTGACTGTTTGATTGTCTATTAATGCCACGCTTGAGAGAAGCATCAGGATTATTGCTGTCGGACCATGAACCATGATCAAATATTGAGGATGATACCTGGACTGGCACCTCGCCTAATTTCTACTCTGCAACAGCTTAACTTCCAAGTTTTTTCCTGAAAAAATATTAATATAGACATTAAACATTATGGTACACATGTGAGTATGCACATATACGCATATACACAGACACGCATATATACGCATATCCACATATACGCATATATACGCATATACACATACACGCATATATACGTATATACACTTATACGTATGCGTATATACGCATATATACATTATTATGAATGTTGTGTAATTTATTTACAAATATATTCTTTGAGGAAAATAAATATTGAAAGCCGAAAACAGTTTTAAGAGAAAAAGAAATTTACTCTGAGGATCTTTCATATATACATTTGCTAATACATGCTTTAATACTTTAAATATGTCTTTATTATTATTACTGTGTGTGTAATCTTTTATTGCTTAAATTTTAAAATGACATTTCCACTATTTTTTGCAATTTATTTTAACTATCACTGCTTTCCAGCCAAGGGAAGAAGTAGGGAAGAAAACTAAATAAGTTTTCTATTTATAGAAAGTCTCAAATGTGTAATTAAAACGGTTAGCTAGTATCAACTGAAAGTTTGTTAATGTCTCACTTAGGTGCAACACAAGGGCCAATGGAAGTTGACCATACTTTTTAAGCACTATTAAATGACAAAAAAAAGAAGAAAAAAATACTGAGCTGGCACCTCCTTTTCTAAATGCTAATGCTGTAAAAAGAATATGTATGACCCTAATAAATGTTTTACGGCAGCAAGGATTATAAGTTAGTTGTTAAAGTAAAGGATTTCTTAGATTGAGATAATTTAGCCGACATTTTTATACAAAATATTTTAATGAATAATTAATAGTGGAACAAAGTTTGAAATTTTAGAATGTACAGACTCAGTTAATGGCTTTAAAAATTCAATTTTAAAATAAATACTTGCGTATAAATAATTCTATATTTTGTCTGCTAAATTTGAATTTTTTTTTCCTTTTTACAATTTTTCTGATCTTTTTCAAAGAAATGCATCTTCATTGTAGATCAAAAATGAAATTTCTCTATCATTACTACACATCACGATTATTGCGTTGGCAAGAAAGTAATTTCAGTTTGTTAGTGTAATTTTTTTAGTACTGAAAATGAGCTGGAACCAATTGATTATCTTCGTTTCTGTTTGATTACATGTTAACAGTTTTCTGCAACTTCATGATTCCCGGCTCTTAGATTTTCCGATTCTTATCAGGAAAAAAAAAATTGTGCGGTTTCAGGTCATCAATATTACTGAAATTTTTACCATTTAAAAAGTTTCGTAAACTTCGATACAAATGATAATACGATGGTGCAAGGTCGGGGGATGAAAAAGGGATCGTTGTGACGTTTGAGATAAATAACGGTAGCGTGATATTGATTAATTTAAATATTTAGTTTATTTACTTCACAGAGCTATTATTTACAGACTTTACATTGAAGTTCTTAATCTAATTAATTCTAATAATCTCATTAATGAGATTATTAGAGTTCAAATGATGTGGTTTGTGAGGGAGGAGTTTCTTTTGGGTTCATTCTCAACGAAGTTTTTCAGACCATCTCCAGCTTTCTCTCTCTGCTCTCTCTAACTTCAGGAATGACAGAGTTCGAAGTCTTTATCTTCCAGTTACATCCGGCTAGTGGCGACAAGGAGACCCTCTTGGTGCCAAAGGTTGCAGGGACGATTCAAGACGAGACCGTGCAATAATTTTAAAGTTGCAGGTGCCAATACACGTGGGGTGATCCACAAATAAGCCGATTCCCAGCTGTGTGGCGGAAATTGCTACATCGTCTGCAATAGCATTAATCGAAAAAGACCATGGTCTTTAAGGTACTTGATGCCTCTTTAACATAACGTTCAGCAAGGCGTACAAAGTTATTGGATGGGATGTCACATCCTCCATATAGCCCCTGCCTTGTCCCATTTAATTATCACTTACTTTGAATTTTACAAAACTTTTCAAGTGAAAAAAATTTTAACAATAGCGATGAGCTCAAATAACACTTGATCGAGTTTTTTGTTGGATAAGGAGCAGAAACTTAACGAGAGCGAATTCATGAAGTTATAAGAAAAATAACAATAGGTAATTGATCAGAATGGGATGTATTTGACAGATTATAGTTAATTTTTCGTGCAGATAGATTTCATCCCCTCTAAAAAAATATTCTTTCCAACACAATCATTTTAAAATTTATCTAAAGGTGAACTAAATTTTTCATAAACTGAGGTATGAACCTTTATCTTGCTAATATACAATATTTTATTCAAAATTAATACCTACTGTAAATCAGTTCAACTAATGTTCTAAATTACATGTCATTAATAAATACTTTCGACGTTAAAAGTTTTTTTTATCAATTATTAAAATCATAATTTAGAAAATGACTGAACATGTCCAAAGTCATCAGTTATCATTTTGAAAGCAAAATATTTATTAAAAAATTTTATATAAGATGATATATAGAGATAAATACTTAAGAATTAATAAGAAGAAATTTGAAATGAATAAGTTTATGAAATGAATAAGTTTAACATAAGTTGCTTCGAACTCTCACGGATTCATTATACCGTGACGATTGTTAACAAGAGCCTTTGAATGAATATGCTGTCATGAAAGATGAATATGATGAATGATATTAACATCACCTCCCTATGCTTCATAACTCAAGAGCGCATTGTATTTTCTATTATTTTCCTTTCTTTCTCTAAATGATTTGCCCCTTTTTTTTTAAACTGTAGTAGCCTGAATTGTGGACTTTTAACGTGAAAGCAACTCTTATTAAAAGAGTGAAAGAAATGAACTTTGACAAGTAAAATTACATACTAAAGGTTTTCTCACTTTTTTTTTTAACTGTTGCCTATAATTTTGAAGTCGAAGCTGACAGGTGCGGTTTTTAGTAAAAATACGACAGTCTTCTTCAACCCATGACACAAGATAGTTATGAACGTGTCCCATCAAACGGTCTTGAAATTACTATTTTATGAGAATACTAAACTATTAATTATATTTTGGATCATCAATGAAATTTAAAACAATGAATTTTTAAATTAACTACTTTTTAAATGAGAGATTTATAAAATCATTTTTAAATTATCTTATTTATTTATCTGTCTGTGTGTGAAACGGACTAGTTAGTATTCGTTTATTTGAAATAATCCATTCCAGTGGTTAATCGTTGACGTAATAATGGATACCTAACATTCTTTTTACTTTTTTCCATCGCTCTCTTCACACACTATAATAGTATGGCTTTCAGTGAACACTTGTAAACACTATAGAACAGGGGTCGGCAACCTTATAGCTGTGGCGTACCAAGTCAACCCACCAATATGATTCAAAGTGCGATACAGTAGGAAATACTTGAAACAGTTGGAACCCCATGGCAATGCATGTATAAATGCCAAGAATACAGATTTAAAGTTTTATTACACAGTAATACCCCGAACTTACGTGATAAGTGGGACTAAGTGATGTATCGCATATAATTACATATAAATAATATTTAGTTGGGATAGTACGGAAAAAAATACTTATTTAGAAAAATTAAATGTGTAATAAAACGTTATATAACACAAATACGAAATCGCAACCCGAAGTTATTTCGATGTAGAAAGTTTCATAAAATCAAACTAAGTAGCCTGCCGGCTCAAAGATTTTTTTTCTCCCACAAAATGTCCTTGGAGTATGCTAATAATTTTTTTTCTTTGTTTTGTTTAAAAAATATGCTCTTTGTTAGTGTCTGTATTTCCTAAACTTTAACTCTTTTTCAATTTAACAGGTCTTCTGTCAAATCCCCAACCATCATTTGATCTTCTGATTGAAACTGAGTCTAAAGTTCTCCAATGTCTTGCTCTTGCTCATGCATTTCTATGAGCTCGTCAGCTCCTGTTTTGGGGAATCCAACAGTTTTGGAACGTCAAGATTATCCACTTCTAAATTTATTTATCTGGCAAGATCGAAAACTTCTTCAATCACTTTACCAATTTCATCAGGCTTTGGCACTAATTCAGTCCGAGTTTCAGAGATGGAGGGGGAAAGGATACAACGCTCAAAAAAAGAAGAAAATAATAAAAATTAAAAACGAATCGGCGCGATTTTAAAACTGCGTAATTCCGGGTTTGCGTAAGTCGAGGTATTACTGTATATTAATTATACATCATATTGAAAAAAATATTATTAACGTTAAAACAAGCAATATAAAATATGATTATTCCTTCAACTTAAAAAAAATGTATTAAAACTGCACATATTTTATGTACTATGTGTATCTTTTAAACATATGTATTAAAATAAGTATACAACAGTAAATATATAAATATTCCTTCAATATAGTTAAATAAAAAAAAATGTATTTTAATGCGAACATTGTCTCTTCACCACTGTACTTCATATAGCAGGGGTATTGTTTGTGACTTTCAATTTTACACGATTCTGAACGTGCAACGGTTAAGCAACTTCTTTGTGAAAATATTTTTCATACGAGAAAAGATTGGTTTGGATAGATATGTAGAATCAAAATGGGAAAGCAGAGTACACATGCAATTTTCTTTAAACAAACCTCTCCAGTAATGATATCCAACAATTTAAAATAGTTGTCAATTTATCGTTAGCTATATATCAGATTTTTTCGTAATTCCGTAAATTTTACTTTCTCTAATTCTAAACACGTTAGTTCAATAAGATTTATTTCATAATTATCAACTTCAATTTACTCAATTATTGACAAATTTTGCAGAGTGATGTAGAGTGCCATTGAGTACTGTACCAAGTGCCAAATCTGGCACTCGTGCCATAGGTTGCCGACGCCTACTATAGGAAATATGAATGACGTTATTGCGACTCAATTAGCAATTTATATTCTATTTAGGTAAAACACTAAATTGATCCTTTGTGTTAACATATGTGGCACAGCTACAGAGAGAAAGGGATGATTATTTACAAAAAAAAAAAGAGAGATGTACTAAAATGAGAGAGCACAAAATGCAAACAGATGCAAAAATAAAAGATACTCGATAAAAATTAAAGGTGATTCAATTGCTTTTCACAATTTGTGTATGAAGAATTATCTAAGCAAAATTTGACATTGAAACTTATACAAAATAGCTTTAAAAATAGATAATGTTATGCAGATTATCATCAATATGGAGATTTTGACGATAAACGCTAAATAACTGAATCATCGCCAATTTCCCGAATTCTTCCAAGCTATGGAATTTGATTATGGAAATAGTATTCACTTTCCGAAAGTAAATTGATTAAGTCAAGGTAAAATGTTAATTAGATGTTATGATTTTGCAAAATGGAATTAAGTTACTCATTGAATCAAAAGCCAAATTTCTACCTGAACTTGATGAGGAAAACTGGCTCATAAATTCAGAATTTTTGATAAAAAATACATTTTCAAGCTAAAATCCAACTGATTAGTAATATAATTTTTGAAAATAAGCAATAGCGAAATGAAATTGAAATAACGGTCATCTCAAGTTAGTTCGATTTGATGCATTTATCGCATAAACTTAGTCATTTTGTAAGCAACAGAAATAGGTAGCCTCTTTTTTTTCGATTTAATAAAGAAAATTGAGAACCGATTTTTTTAAAAAAATATTTTTGAGAATTCCGTATCAGTGTATATAATTGTAAATATTTGACATGAAAAGTTACAGTATAAAATATTCTTGTATTCACATAAGAGTAAAAGCTTTGTTATACCATTACTCATTAAGTATTATTTTTTTTATATATAAAATTATTAAATGCATAGATACCGCTGTAATTTTTTATATTTCACAGTCATATTTTTATTTGTGTATTTATTTTGCATCGATAAACATAAAAATATTGTTGTGTCAGAAACACAATTTCAAGCAGCTAACTATATTTTTTGCTTCTTACCTTGCCTTTTATTTTTACAATAAAAATTCATAAATCAGTAAAGTATTAATACCTTAAATAAGCTAATAAAGGATTTTAAAGTGTCGAACGAATTTAAATTTGAAACTAATTTTGAGGTTTCTTATAAGCATATTAGTCATATTTTAAAATATATACAGAAATATTTCATTATTAAAATAGAGACAGAAATATTTCATTATTATTTCATCTTATTTAAGATAAAATGTTTGGTGATTATGCTATTATGTTCAAATATTTTAAAAAAATTATGCTTAATAATCACATTTTCAGAATAATAACTGCTTTCATAAATCTGAGAAATGTTATAAAGAAATTAGTAAGCGCATTTCGTCTTCATATAAGCAATTAGGCACATATTTTTAATTCCTAAATTCCATACGAATGCCATTAAATTTCGTACATATATTAATTGTTTAAAAACTTACATCTCTACAGGTAAATCAACGTTTTACAAAATAACAGCAATTATCAAGATGTTAAAGATATTATTAAAAATATTAAAGAAACTACCATATGCTTAAGATATATTTACTCTAAATGTGTCTGTGATTTGAAAAATTTATCTCAATAGATGTATTAATAAGATTCTTTCAAAAAATTAAGTTATGATCTAAATAATGTTAAAAATTCGCAAAACATTAACACTCTCATTGCATTGGCTGTTATTGAAAAATACATTAATTTTAATGGTATAATCTGTATAAACATATTAAAGTTTTACCACTCAGACGACCTGCTAACAATAATTTAACAAATTAAGGTCTGTGAGGTTTCCTTTCTAAAAGGTATTTTTTTATGATGATGTTTATGTATTTAGATATATTGATGAATTAATTATTTTTGCCAAAAAATATGTGAATAGATTCCCAATATTGATCTTTGTTCTAAGTATCTGAACCTTGTTGAAGCTAACAATAAACCACTTCCCTACGGATTACCTAGGTGCAAATTTGTATATTTTTTTCTGCAAATTAAATAGTAATATTTTTATAAAAGAGAAGCCCTTTCTTTTTCTATTATTAAAAAGCACATTTTTGGAATATTTAAATTTATATTTATAGGAAAAGATTAGTTACAATGTAAACACTTTTATCTTGATGAAATATTGATTAAGTTAATAATGTCAAAACATTATTAGTTATTGCTAAGTCCAATGGTGGGGAAACTTTTTCCATTAGATGTCCCATTTTATTTAGTCATTAAGCAAGGAGGTTGCGAGAAAGAAAAATCCACTTCCCAGAATAAGTATAACAATAACGACTGCAATTACTAGCTCGATACAAGTTCGACAAAAGAGTTACAAACCTCTTTTTATGAAGTGTGATAATAAGAGTATAATTTTTTATAGATATCAGGTAACATGTCTGATTGTGTTGCCTTTTCAAACCAGGTGGAGTTTTATCATTTAAAATATACAATTCATTATAGCCACCTTAAACACTGAAACTTACAATTATACGGTTCTTTAATTATATTAAGTTTATTATATTTTTTATATTAAGTCATTTCCTTAATAAGTGGGTAACAATTAATACAAGATATATCTTCTATGAGACCCGTGCCCTTGGACCACATGTTCTCCAACTATGGTTCAGACCACGACTTTATGCTCCCTTAAAGCACCATTTTATTTAAGAAAACATTCGCAATAAGTGTAATATCATTGATTTGTTACAAGTCTAGGTTAATTTATTATTATTTTTACTTATGTTTTCAATTACTTTTAAATTTTATTTCCGACAAGTTTGTCTACTTTTATTTGAATGGTGCCATTGGCCTCCAGTCTTAGATCCTATATAAGACTGATTTTTTGATAATATATTTCTGAAACCTTTCAACCATGACCAGAAGTGTCTTGTTATATTTCTGCATATTGTTTGAACCAGTTAAACACACTTTCTAAAAAAAGAAACCCTCAGTCTGCAAAGTTTATATATACTCTGCATCTTTCAAACGAATGCTTTCAAGCTCATTTTCGCAAACAAAGCGGCATTTGTTACTGTTGTACAATATAGAAAAACAAGGAATCGAAGAAAAGGAAATTAGTGGGGGTTTTTTTTGTTTTTTATTACTGGGCACTAGGCCCCCTTTCTTTGTTGAAAAAATAGAAGGTATTAACCATGATGAGACAAAATTAACCTGAAGAAGAAACTTCATAAGCCTTCCATAATTTTTAATAATTTTGGTTTAAGTTTAAAACAAATTTCCTCAATTATTTCCAATAACTCTGCTTTATTAAAATAAATAATTAGCTCCTACAATAACTGGACTTCTTTCAAAACTTTCTTAAATCAACTTCCCAATCAATAACTGTAAATCGAATTTTGCATGGAGCAGCAACGATCCGCAAAACAAGTCAGCAATTTAAAATCATTCGTTAGGGAGCATATATCGGATAAAGTGCCAATTAACTTTATTTAAATGCAACTATATATTTTAATTATAATTGGGAATAGCGAAATTATATTTTCTCCGGTTTCATTTCTTTTTCTCTTGGGGCATAGTGTAATCTATCATTCAAGGAAATCGTGGGATTAGATCTCACAGACGGAATAAAGCTAATTGCTTTGAGCCAAAGGGTATTTACATTTTGAAGCAATCGATATACCAAATTATGATACTTCACAAATAACATTAGCTTTAATCTTGACAGAGTAAAATCCGTTTCATGCATGTATTTAATTACTAGGTAGGCACACACCAGATTTTATTCATTTTAATCGATAACCAAAACGAAACTATGATTTCATTTTCTGATAAATTTTGGGCATAATAATTTTATGCATCCTCGCTTATGCGACCGATAAGTGCTGTCAGCAAAATATATACGAAAAGGGATGGTTTATTTTTATTATTATTATTTTTTTTCTTCATTTTTATTCTTTTCCAAATGTTATCTGGGAGTAACAGGAAGGAACGCATAAAAATAAAAGAAATTTAATTATTTTATGTCTATATAGATAGATAGATAGATAGATAGATATAGATATAGATATAGATATAGATATAGATATAGATATATAGATATAGATATATAGATATAGATATATAGATATAGATATATAGATATAGATATAGATATATATAGATATATAGATATAGATATAGATAGATAGATAGAGATAGATAGATGGATAGGTATATAGATAGATATAAAAATAGACAGACAGATGGAAAACAGACTGATGGATTACAGATGGAAAAATAGAGAGAAGGATAGATTGATAAATATACATAAAAATAGGTACATACATAGACAGACAGATAGGTAAATAGATAGATAGATGGATAGATATGGAAATAGAGATATATAGATATAGAGATAAAGATATAGAGATATGTAGATAGATAGAGATATATAGAGATAAAGCTATAGAGATAGAGCTATAGAGCTAGAGCTATAGAGCTAGAGATATGTAGATATAGAGATAGAGATATATAGATATAGATAAATACATACATACATAGACAGATAGGTAAATGGATAGATATAGAGATAGATAGATAGATAGATAGAGGATATAGAGATAGATAGATAGATAGAAGATATAGAGAAAGATATAGGTGGATAGGTAGATAGATAGATAGACAGACAGACAAATAGATAGACGGAATGATATATAGATACAGATGGACAGATAAAGTGATATATATATATTTATGTATATATATATATATATATATATATATGGATAGATAAAGAGAGAGATCGTTAGAGAGATATATATACTAGACACATAAATACATATAAACTTACACACACATATATATATGCGGTAAAGCACTAATTTTAAATATTTATAAGCCACCCCATATAAAAGTTAAAGATATATATTGTTAAGTTTCAATCCTCGTCGTTTTTAGAATAAAATCTTCATAATTTTCAAAGACAAAAACGACACTAATAGCTAATTTTAATAATTGTGCTAATAACTAACTTTCTTAATTTTATCACCATGTCGTATGAGAAATTTGAGGTTCGACTGAATTTTATACTAAAACCCTCAAGTCAAAAACCTTGAATTTGTCATTAATTTGCCATTGCACCTGATATTACCCATTACACAATAGAAAGTTTACAATTCAAATGCAAAATGAGAATTAAAAAAAATGAAATCCCTACTCTTAAAGAATATTATTCACATAGAAAAATTACATCACTTTTTAAAAAAAAAAAGAAATCGGTAAAGTTTTTATAGCTATTATCTACATTATCTGATGATATTTCCACGAAAAAGGTTGTAGACATAGATTACTTTGATATCCTCGATTTACTTACGCATTCCATTTTAAACAGAATGCGTGAATTCAAGTTTCTCTCTTTCTTGTTTATACTTAAAATCAGAAATAATTGAAAGGACTATTCGAATGCACAGTGCTTCATTAACCATCTTATTTTTCTCTTTAACTCCCCTACCACCTCCGAACAATAATCCCTATACAAACATGAGCCCTCCCACATCGTAATGAGCACCGATACCAATGTAAATCCGGTTCCCAAAATAACCAACAAAGCTTTTGCCCTTTCGTTTATCTATTTTCCCTCTCCAGCATTCAAGAACTTGTTTATAAAAGGGCTTCCATTTGCACTGGCGAAGAAAAAACACCGAAAGAATAAATAAAAAAAAGAAAAAAGAAAAAGAAATTAAAAGCAAAATCTACACAGAAGTGAAATGAAACGAAGAACACCATGGGGAAGGCGTACTCGGGACTGAAGAGATCCCGCTAGAAAAGAGCCTCCCCGCCAGGTAATAATTAAGTTAATGTTTTCCGTCGGTGTTGGCTGCAACCGTGACTGTCAGGGTCGCGATCTCTAATGTCAGACGCTTCACGCGCTGTGGACCGCGCTAATTAACACCAATTTCTTTTTGAGGGCTGTTCAGCCCCCTTTAGATTCTCTTATGGGATAACCCCCCTTCCTTTTCATGCGATTCGATTTTCTTCTTGTGTTACAAAAAAAGAATGTTTCTTTTTCTTGTCTGCATTTTTTTTCTTGTGTATTTTTTATCCATCCTTGATACGGTCTTCTAGATATAAGGCTTAATGAAAATATTTATTAGAATGAAATCACATAGCGAGGTTGTGACACAGATGAAATAGGATTTTGGTTCATGAAGGAAGAGAATGTATTATTATTAAACCAGCTGTTCCTTACTATAGTTTTGATTGCCATATGAAGCTGAGATCTGGCTTGATGTACCTGGTTTTTATTCTCGATAAATTTTTGTGCTCTTTCTTTTGTTAGATATAAGTGTGTTTTATCCATGTATATGTGTTTTAATTCATTGGAATTTAAACACGAGTTTTTTCAACGGTGTTGCTGTGAAATAGAATTGCATACATAATTTGTCAAAAATTAAATTGTAAAGATTTAAAAAAATGGTGTGAATATTCAGTACAGTTTTATAATTTTTTTTATTTGTTTTGTAAACAAAAAACAAAACTGAAATGCATGCATCCAGGTGTGAGTTAAATAATAGTAATTGCAATCACAAGTTTTTTTTGCTGGCAACATTAGTGTCAGTCGCGGTATATTAGAAATGATATCGTGCTTTAAAAACGACAAAATATCAAATTAAATTCAATATCTAAATTGCTACGTAATGTATTGTATAATCGAGAAGAGTGAATTGGCGAATAGAATATCATCCTCATCCAGTAGCCCCCCCCACCACCGTCCCCGCCGCGGCCGGGGGCCCGGGGTCGAAAGTTCACCATTCTTGTATCAGTCTCCTTTTGATTTTGTCGATTTTCGGGAACAAAATACAATAAAAAACTAATTATTAAATAAATAATTAGCATTAATTAATAAAAATAATCATTAATAACAAATATTTAATTAAATTTAACGTACTATATCCTTAGAATTATTGTCAATCCGAAAAAAGTCAAGGGTTTTTTTTCGGGGGGGGGGGGGTTCGGCCCCCCCCCCCTTTGTGTGTGCCACTGTCCTCATCAGATAACAGGACCTAAGATTTATGCGATCTGTAGGCAATGGACTTGCATTATGTTGACTCAAATGATGTTGATTCAAACGGATCATGAAGCATAAGCACTAATTCTATTTTAAAAGACTAAGAAATAGCGTATTTTTTTTAAATAAATAAATGTACACTTCTTTAATTGAATTCAGTATTTTAAATATATCTTCTTTTGTTTCAAGCTCCTTATAAATTACCTTCCTCACATATAAAAAAAAAAGAAAAGGAATTGATACATTTTATTTCAGATACATACATTATTTTATTTATTTCACAAATGCCACTGACTACAACAGAACCTATGCCATTAGTGCATGTGCTCTCCAGTATTTTTCGACAATTGAATTAATACTAATTAGTGCAGGGCACAACCAATTGTTCACCAGCCATAGGCTGACCAGGGTCACACAGAGAACTCTCAGGTAAGTCGGCGATACCAATTCTGTAAAGATGAGATCTCAGACAGTCATGCCCCGTCAAAAGTCAAAAATGAGCTACACCAGCTTTTCTAGGAGCCCCCAGCAATGTCACAATGAGCCGACATCCACTCAGATACACATAAATGTGTATCTTATATAGCTTAACTATGATACTGCTGTAAGTGTGCAACAAGTAATATCCGTGATTAATGCTATTTATCTTAGAGAACTCCATAACTGTTGTATGATTATAAAATCACTTTCCACGGAGGAACCGTGACCTCTGAAAATGTGAGTTACTATATAAAGTCAAGCGAAGAGTGAGAAGTAGCTGGTGTGTGGTCGTCAGGCTGATACTGAAGTTAGCTGAAGAGTTTGAATAATTGAAGCCATTGGATATTAAGAAAGGAGAATCGATGTCTCTGCGTAGTAAAAGTATCAGTACTGCGGAATTAATAATCAAAATTAAGTACTTTAAGAATTATTATTAATATTTAGGTCAGTAACTAAGGTGACCGCTCTCTACGTTTAAACATACTTTTGATAATTAGTTCATAAATAAAATAAAGGTGTTCATGTTATTAAAATGTCTCTTAATTCTGTGCATCCAAACTCACAACACGATAAGTGAAGATATTACTTATCTTCAAAAGTAAAAATAAAAAATAGTATCGCTATTTAACGATAAATAAATACTATTTTTTTCCTAAGTTGAAACTTCAGAGCTTTGTATAAATAACTATTTTACATAATTTGTACGTTTTCATACTTGTAAACAGAAGAGACATCAAATTCTACAGTACACATTATTTTTATGGACAATTTACTTTTGAATTAGTAAAATCAAAAACAAAATTCAAATGTTTAAAAATCAATTTAACTTTATATATATGCATACATAAAAAAATAATATATTTTCCTTTTTAGTTCAAAATATACAGTATATATATATATATATATATATCATTTAACACCTACATATGTCAAGAAGAAATATTTAAAAACATAAAAAGAAGCTTTTAAAATAGATACAATAGACACAAATTTACCGGCTGGTGAAAAGGAATTTTGATAAAGTGGCATTTTCTTTTTTTAACTGTGGATTTGTTTAAACTATATAAGCATAAAAGTTTGTATTAAAAAAAAGATGAGAGAAGTAGTACCATATTAAAAACGAAAATGCATAAATTCTTCGAATATCATAGCAACGACGTCTATTTATTTAGCATGCCTTGTGCCACTTGAAGTAAATGGTGACATACTTACGTATAACAAAGTTTTTATGGTAAGCTTCTTATACAAACAGGCTTTCTTTTTAGAGAAAAATATTTTTTAAATAAAAACGAAAGGTAGAGAAAGAATAAATTAAATTTGTCGCCTACTGTGAAATAATAATAGACTATATGTAATCAATACTTTAATATCGAGATAGAATTTCTTACGGCCCAATGTTTTTCTTTGTAACCTGAAATCTGTCCTGAAGAACACGTAATAACTTTTTTTTTTTGTATTTTTAGCTCTTACATTATTATTAACGAAGTGAAAAAATTACTATCGATTGTCCTAACATTGAAACTTTCGGTGCTTTTGTAATACTGTGAACTGAGGTATTGCAAACTGTATGCCCCCGAGAATGTGTGTGACATCATTACGGGAAATTTTGTCCTGAGATGAGTGTATTAAAAAAGTAATGATTGAATAAAACATTGATTCCAAGTACACAAATGGGAATTTTTTTATGCAACTCAAAATGGAACATTACTTTAAAGGAAATGTAAAATGTGCTTCGATATGAAACACCTGAACACCAATTCGTAATTTCTTCTTTTTTTTTTCTTTTACATATAACATGTTGAATTTATGAAAAATAGCATATTTAGCATTTCTTAAATACGATTCCAAATACTTATTAAGATGGCTGATTTTACAGCAGATAAGTCGTAACTGGTTTTTACGATAGTATATATCATGTACCGTATTTTGGAATGGCCGCGGTAGCCGAGTGGTCAAGGTAAGGGTCTCATGGCTGGCTTGTTATTAGTTTAATCCTTGTGCCGCTACATAACCACCATGAAGAAGGGACCGTTGCACGTTAAATCTGGCGAAGCTCAAACCTCCTCCCTCCCATTGGTGTGGTGTGGAAGTTAGGAGAGGGTAGTGACAAATCATGTGTCGTCCTTGTCATTTGACCATGGTTCAAAACTACGAGGTCCGTCACCAACAGCCCTCGTTCAGCTAAAAAGTGAGACGTAAATATAACTCTCACTCTAACTCACTCCTAATTTTGAACCATGGTCAATCGCCGAGCGAGGGCGTCACTTTAGTTGGTATCACATTCCTCTAACTCCATCACCGTGATAATGTTAGAACTTTGAGCCATGACAGATTTAATGTACATCAGCCTTTTTACACGGTGGGCCTTCATGACTCGAATCCGCAACTCGACAACGCCGGCAAAGAATTCATAATTATGACCACTAAGCTTTAACCTTTTATCTACCGACTGTACATAAATACCACTTACTTTAAAATAACATAGAATAAACAATTTTACGATTATTCTGACAATACTTAGCAGAAATATTCTTTGAAATCCACTCTTCCAAGATATATGGGAGCACGGGCTCTATGATGAGTATTTTAGCTAGGAAGGTGAATAGTTTTATAGTAGAAATTGCGTTTTCAGTCCATTGCAAAGATTACCATTTTTGTCCTGAAAAAATGGTTAAGGTCAAAAGGTAAGTGTCTTTTTTTTATGTTAATAAGGACCTTAGAAAACGATTTGACTCTTTACTTTAAGTTCACAGTATACATAGTTAATTTTACAGTGGAATATCTTTAATTAATTAATTAGCTGTAACGGATTACATTTACATAAGTTGAGTATTTTGTTTATGTATATCCCTTAATTTTCAGTGTAGTGATCCAAAAAAAATATATATATATTGCATGACAAAACCTGCAGTAAGTCATAATGCGGTAGATAAAGGGTTAATATCATAGAAAGTTTCCTGTTAAACTTAACAGGAAACTTTTCTTACATTTGATAGGAAATTGCAACCAAAAATTTGATGAAAATTTTTTTATGAGACATCTAATCAATTCAATATAATTACATTTAGCGTAGCATAACCATTTTCATTTTGATTTTCAGTGAAACTCACGCCTATACATAGTGCATTTTTTAATTCATACATACATACATATATATATATACGAGGATAACTCTGCAATTTTTGAGATACACACAAACAAGAAGTTACAAAAAATTTTAACGGTTTAATTTGAAAATACAAAGTATTTTAGCACAGTAGACTATTTTTAACTGACTTACTTCAAGTTTTTTAGCGTAGAATAAATTTTAGACAGAAGAGAAAATGGAGTTGACGCGAGAACATTATCGTGCTAC
>BMAV01020289.1:99038-116576 GCA_019973955.1 Trichonephila inaurata madagascariensis
GTGTGTGTGCATCCCAATTTATTCTTCAATACATCTTCCAGAATAACAGCATAGAATAACAACATTTACTTATAACTGTTATTTGCTTCTACTGATTAAAACTGTGCAGTTTTGTAATTTAGAAGATAACAATGCACTTTTTTTCAAAGTAATATGCAATTTTTTATTTGATTAAATGTTTTTGAATTCAGTGGTATTAGGTTCTAATTTAATACCTATGACAAATTATGGCAGTAAGCTCGTGACTAGGAAATTTGAATCGAAGCACATATCCAAATCTTGATTACACTCAAGATTTGTCTTGTAAAGCGACTTATGTGCATTGAATTTGTCAAAACTTAGGGATCAAAATCCTCATGTTAGCGCAGCACGGGTTTCGAGAGGGCGCTAGTTCTGGTTTCGACCTCTTAATCTGATCGTGGTTTCGAATTACAAGTTAATTTAATCACAATTGTATGACTTTTTTTCAGAGACAGAATTATTCAACTGGAATTGTTCCATATACAGTGAAATAAGTTTAACGCGAAAAAGCTTGACGAAAAATTGGTTAACACGAAATAATAAAACACAGTCCCAACTAATTACTATATATTTTCACACATAGCATTTTTTTCTCTTAACACGAAACGAAAACCGCTTTACACAAAAAGATGTCCCTTCTGGGAATGAACAAAATACAGCCAAATTGGACTGCCTTATTGTATTATTGGAACAATTCATTGCAGTACATTATCATAATATGTGTACAGCCCCAATTATGGCAAACAAAGAAATTTTGGAGTTTGTTAAAAGCTAAAAAAGTATCATTGATGCAGATTCCGACGATGAAAATTAGTTATGAATAAAGTCCCAGTTCCTTTATCATCCGAAATGAGAAACGTCATGAAAAATATGCGCAGTTATTTAGATGCATATTTCAATGGTGATATTAATAACAAAATGGACAATATCAAACAATTTGCTGTCAATTTGATGCTAAAAAAAGCATGCAAAGAAAAAAATATCAGACTATTTTCTAAAAACTCAATAAATGTTTTGTTTTTCAAAAAATTTGAAATTTTTGTATTAAATTTCTTTAAGTCCTTGTGAATGTTTTTTTTATTTCTTTTATTTTTATTAAATCCATGCATTATACTTACCTATGTAAATATAAACTAAATTTTGTTAATATAAGGCCTTTTTTCCAATATTCTTTAACACGAAAAAATATTTCAGTCCCTTCAACTTCGTGTTAAACGATTTTCATTGCATTTTAATAAACCAGTCTATAGGAAGAGGGCGGATGAGCTTATTATATTTGAACTAGAATTTATTCTATTATGGATCAGTCTTGTGTGATACTGTTTAATGATTCTTTGTTAGAGTAATTAGAATGAATTTCTCTCTACGGCTGCGGCAGAATTAAAGTGACACTTCTAGTAAATACCAGTACAAATGATGAGGAAGTTGCATGTACCTCTTTCTTTTAACTTCCAGGTGTGTGCAATGACTATAATTCTCAGTAGCATTTGACATGCATGCCTCAATTACCATCTCATTTTTAGAGCCAAAATTTTATTTTATATAACATTATATGCGTAGTCACAATGGTCAGAATTCAGAAGCATGTGATCGGTACATATCTCCAATGTTTTCTAGGCTCAAGACACAAATCCGTAATTTGCCTGTCATGTCGAAGTAATTTTACATTCAAGATCTCTCTAGTATCTAATGCAATGAGTCCTATGTTCCACATAACATTTCTAGACTCATATGTTACAATTCATGTAAATTCCACGTACTTTCTTTTTACTTAAAATTTTTTAGCTACGTACATTAATGCGTAAGTATTTTTAAATATGGAATACCTTAAGGTATCCGACTGCGTTCGGAACCGTGATTTTTGAAAAGCGTATAAATGGATAACATTTATGATATTTAGTGTCACTTGGATTGGAAAATGTATATAAAATTGTTTTAAGAATATTATTACAGCAAAAAATTATTTAAGTACAATATTTTGACAAAAAATGAACTTAGAGTGACCCATTTTCAAAATGTTCTCCTTTTGTGAAAAATGCTTCTATTATCATAATATTTTGCCTGTATATAGCTCAGACCTCTGTATAGAGGCTCAACAAGAACTTTTGAAATATATAGCTTAGAGAAGTGGATTTATCCATATTTTACTACAACAGAGGGAAGAAATTATAAGAAAAAAACGCCGATAATTATTTCAATTGGTGGTAACTCTGAAAATAATGTGAATTTTTCAAAAATCATAGTTGAGCCTCTGTACAGAAGTCTGAGCTATATACAGGCAAAATATTATTATAATAGAAGCATTTTTCTCAAAAGGAGAATATTTTGAAAAAAGGTTTTTCTAAGTTAATTTTTTGCCGAAATGTTGTATTTAAATTTTTTTTTCTGTCAAAATGTCCTTAAAACAATTTTATACTTATATTCTAATCTAAGTGACACTAAATATCATGATAATTATTCATTTATGCGCTTTCTTAAAATCACGGTTCCGAACGTTGTCGGATACCTTAAGATGCATATGTATCAATAAAATTTATATAACTCTTTACACTGGAGTGCCCTCTAATATTACCTCATTGTAAAGTTTAACAAAAATGACAATATGTGGAATTAGTATTAAAAATGTTTTTTGTCGCAGTTATTGCATGATAAGAAAATAGAAATTAAATTTACATTAAAATAAGTTTAACATTTTGCTCAATTGGAGGAATAAATCATAAATAAATTTGCATACTGTAAATTTTGATATAGTACATAAATTCCAAAATTAAACTGTTCAAGAATTATAAATAAAATTTAGCATGTAGAATTCTAACAGGATTCATCCAACACATATCTACCCAACTCTATCAAATCCTTTATACGCTGATAGGTCTCTATATAATTAGTGTATTACATTAAACTTTGTAATGTTATTATAGTTATTAGTACACAAACTCGTAGCGTTTACGTTATGAACTATATGACATCATATTAATAATCTGTAAGATATAGTTTTCCCTAGGCAACGTGTGAAATGTTAAGCTGTATAATTCGAACGAATAATAATTAACGAATAATTCTTGGAAACACGTACTAATTTATTCTAATTTAACATTTAAAATTTTAAAAAACCTCCAATTAGATTCAAATTTCTTCCAGAAAAATTTATTAGCTTTTCAACATTTTCAAAATGTTTTGAAAATATTTGAAAAGATTAATAGCTATTTGGGGTTTTTTCAAATAATATTCGAAGTAATTCAACTTCTCGCAGTTAAAAATAAAGAAATAATGTGCTTAGTAGGACTAAATTTGAAAAATTTACTTAAATTATATGTATCATATATTTTCCTTAACACTGAATTTCATTTTCTGAACTTTTATTCCCTGTATTTATATATGTGCGAGTGGTGTTTTCTTGTACATCTCAAAAACATTTTTAAAAATCCATGTTATAATATAAGCTCAATTTCTCTTTAGTTCATCTTAAAGTATTTTTGCACTAATGCATCAGTATTAATTCTAATAAATTTAAAACCTAATTTTTAATCTTTTTTAAATTGATATTTGATTATTGCAAGAAACGTTTGGATTTATCGCTTACAAAAACAAATTACTGAAATGTTAGGAAACTGTCAGTGAAAATATTTCAGAAAACATTAGACCATAATTTTTTTGTTTTAAAATTCATTCTAAAAAGTATATTAATAGGAGGAGGAATTTGTGTTTGTGGGTGCACATAATTGAGCTTAGCTCAAAAACTAAAAGCTCGGTCGCACAAAATTTTGTACTTTCAAATTATGAGTAATGATGAATTATGTAAAATTTTTCTCAAAATTCCGTTAAGTGGTTTTTTACTTTTTGAAATTTAATATTTTGAAGCTATTTTTCATAGCTCTAACGAAATGACATCACAAGATATCACATTTATTTTTGAATGCGGCAGATTATTCTTGGTGTGATGTTTTAGGAATTTATTCATATTGTCACATTATTATAATATATATATATATATATATATACTCATTTATTGGTTCTTTGTAGTTAAATTACAATTTTTTTCAAATTAATTCATAAAAACAATATTCCTTCAACCGTTAAATTTTAGTTTGGCCATGTAGCGATCCGACGAAATTATGTAAATTGACAAACAATTTCACGTAACTAATTTCTACCCACGAAATTATTTTCAAGTTAATTTTTTTCACATCTCAAGAAAGACATTTTTAAAAATTGAGAAATAAAAAAAATTCATTTTTGCTGACGATTTTGTTTTATCAAGTGCACTGAAGGATTTTAAGTGTAATTGCATCTGAATCAGTAATTTTGTTTTAAATCGATGGTATAGTACGAGAAACTAAAAAAAAAAAAAAAAAACACCTACCATAGACAACACGGTGTGTGTTTACAGTTTGGATTTTACAGTTTTTATATAATTCGATCAAAACTAAGCCTATTTTATCTATTTGAATAATCATAAGTTAAATTGGTTTGATTGATCTGTTTTAAATTGTTTTTTTACAGGTTGTTATTATATATTATTGTAATTTCTCTCTTTTTCACTAATGCTTTTGTACTCTGGTCTGGATGACTAAACCTATTTATTTTATCTGTTTCCAATAGTTTCTTGACATTGATTATTGCTGTTGTAATAATTAATTTTCAGTCTATTATTAGGATAAATTGGTTTTTAAGTAATTTCTTTTCAATTTAGTTAGGATTAGTTTTGTAGTTTTCTCAGCTTAAAACTTTCTTATATATAATTTTGTGTGGATTCATAATTGTTCGTGGTAGTGATTAAAGTATAGTAGTACCACTTTGAGAATCTATATGCTCTATATAAACTTTAGAAGAGTTATTTATCTTTCGGATTCAGCATTGTGAGTCATATTTGAATCATTATTAAGGAGCTGTAAATAGTATCAGCAGCTTACTGAGTTTGAATAAACCGATGCAACAGGGTTATAAAAAGGTGGATTTTCTTTTCGAGATACTGTAGAAAGACTTGGCGGGAAAATATTCAATGTGCAGGATTGTTGGAAGCAGAATTCACTGAAAGGTACTGCCTTCAAAAGACATGGATGGCAGCAAACTGGCCATTGCTAAGAGGAAAAACACCCGTATTTTCCATGCAGCTGTGTAGCATTATATTGCATCTGCAACAGACATTTGAACTTCCATACACCTGAGTGACACAATCAACTGTAGAAAATCGTTTACTTGAGGAAACGCTTCGAATGAAACATCCAATAGCGATTGCGACCCAAATTCTAAATCACTGCCAATGGCAAATTAAATTATATCCAGATAGAATTCATTGGATGGAAGTGGAGGTTTATATTATTCTCAGAAGAGATGCACTTTTTTTGCCTTGATGCTAGTGATGGTCCCATTTTGAATAGAAGAAGCATAGGTGAGAGATCTTGAAACTAAGTTGTAAGCGGCATGGACACACTGAAACTACTCCAAGAGTTATGGTCTGGAGATCAATTTATTATGGCAAGAGTACTCTCATCCTTATTTTAAGTACCTGGACAGCAAATATGACTGTCAAAATGATGAATTAACCTGTTCATCATTATTCCAGGTAGCATTTTCCAAAACGAAAATACTCATCCACATATTGCTACTGTCCTCCTATGTTCTCTGTGGAGTATCAATATGTTGTGTTGTGTTATGTTATATCGCGAAACCTTTTTCTTTTAAACATGTATAGAACATTATTGGAAGAAGAATTCAGTACCTTCCACAACTAGTACGGACCGTTGTTGACAACCAGAAGGGACCCGTGTGTGTGTGAGAGAGTATATGTGTTTCTAAGTGTGTGCGCGTGCGTTTGTCTGAGGGTGTGTTTGTGAGTATGTGTATTTGTGTGCGTGTGCATGATAATTTACAATAAGTCATTGAAAAAAATTCTCCCATACATTTTAATAATTAGAAAGATTATTTCTTTTTGTAGAAATTCTGTTTTTTTCTATTTTATTTTTGTTTGTTTGTTTGTTTTTTCTTTTTCAAAACTAAGTTTTTGATAACAAATTGTTCGTAAATCGCATTCTTTACTGTTACAAATATATTAGCATCTAATATTTAGAATGATTTGATTAAAAGGAAAATAAAATTTTTCGTATATGTATGTTGTATTTTATATAATAAAAAATGCTCTTTCATGTAACTTGTTCGTTATTTTCGAGTCGCTTGTCTGAATGCTATTTCATTCAGTCATTTCTCCTCATAAAGTATTTATGTATTGCGCTTTCTAAAAACAAAATAACGAAAAAGTTTGTCTGACTTCCATCGTTTATATTCTTTTTCTAGGCAATTACTTTTTTTACCAAACACACATTGTTTCTCACCAAAGCATAAACTCTTACAAAACCTAGGTAATAATCAGAAATATCGACATTCAATGTATGAAACAAGAAGTATGTTTCGTTTAAGAGAAAAATTAAAGATTATTTAGAGCTCTATTCAATAATTATTTAAAGTTTTTCAGCCCTTAAAATAATTACGTCATAATTATTACTCATTCAGAGAGCTCTTGACATCTATTTTATGAACTTAACACCATTTATTTTTCTCTTTTATTCTGCAGTTAATAACAGCCTGCCAATTAAGATTCAACCTTTGGTTCTAAGCCTGAGAACAACCCTTTAACACTGCAACTGTACTAACCTTACATGAAGCGAGTAGACGTAGCTCACAATACTTTATGTTCTTAATTTTTTTTCTTCGGTAAATAACGTCGAAAAGGGCGATGATATAGTGAGTGATTTTGATTTAGTGTCCTATTAATTATTCCGCAGCTTCTCTGCCAGGACCAAATCTTATAAAGCCTCATTCCTTAAATGATATTCGCTATACATCAAGCGAAATGTGTTTTCAAGTGTGTAATTAAAGAATGATCATTTTGAACTTTTAAAATAATTAATAGAGGAAGTTCATTAATCAGACAGTACCTTATGATGCTTTGTCAGTTTTGGGAACATTTGTTATGTCCTGTTTTGGATGTTGAAATAAAAATTCAAAATTACCCGACTGTGAGATTATTTACAATTAGATTCCCTTATGTGTGAAAGAGACAAATATATATGCGATTTTATTCTTATAATTCCTTTAATGAAACTTTGAGGATAGCAATGTAAATAAGTGCACCGAGATGATAATGGATAACTTTTAAAAGAAAAAAATGGCTGTGGTTTTACTAAAAGTTTGAAAGATTCTAACAATAACTCATAGATTTTAAATAGTCATATTTTTCATCTTTTCCTTTTGGGATTTGCTGATATTTTTAAGTTTTAGATCAGAGGTTCCCAAACTTTTTTGTCTCATAGACCCCTTGCCATGTTTTTTGGTATCGGGTAGGCCCCTGCTTACCTAATATTGAATTTTTGCAAATTTATCAACTTAAATGTCTTTTTGACGGCTGATACTACTACTTACTTTAAAAGAATTAAATTTTGAAATGTAATGAAGTATAGAATTAAAAACCTAAGAAGCACATGTTAATGAATTAAAATAAAACATGAAATAATTGTTACATAAAATAACTGAACTGCAAACAAACGCTTTTAATGAAAGGGATGAATCTGGTGCTTCAATAACAAGTTTTCAACATTTAATATCAATCTAGTTGGTTTTAACCCTAAATTTCCTTTGTTAGTAAGTATCCCGCCGCCCCCCCCCCCCCGTTTTTTTTTTTTATTCGTTTATGAGATTGGCAAACTTAAGATTTTCGTTAGGGCCTATTCTGATCAGCTCCTATTGTAATATGACATTTTTTTTTCAATGTGATTATATGAATTCATTGCCGGCTGTGGTATAACTATAAAAAAGCAATCTCAAATCTAGTTTCAAAATCTGAGTAAAGGGCATTTAAATGTTGAACGTAGGTTAAAATGTTCCGACAGATTGTCTGTGACAAATTGAGAAAATTCGCGACGTTCAATATTATACTTCTTTAGCTTAATTCTGGAAAGAAACGTTGAAATTATCATTGTCTTAATAAAATGTATGCTGTCACCTGGTAACCACAAATTAACCTCACAAAATTTAGTAAATTAACCAGTTAAATTGGTAAAATTTGTTTTTTCCATTAGATCAATTTTTTTTTTAAAGATTAAAGTCACGATTTGGTTTAATGAGAGCCACTATCATAGAACCCCATTTAGATCTCATGGAACCCCAAATTTTTTTTTCGCTGTCGTGGACCCCTTGCAGGTCATCATAGGCCCCTGGGGATCTATATAAACCACTTTGAGAATCACTGTTTTAGATCATACGTGTGAAAAGTCTTAGGAGTATTTTTCATTGCTTTCAGAATCAAAACTTTTAACATTATTTAAGACCTTGAAAACATATTTAATCAATCGTTATAATCAAAGTTGACTTCAGCAAAGTTTCTTGTTTGAATGGACAATCAGAATTCGAAAATCTTTATGATTCGCCCGAAGGAACGTTTGAGTTTACAAACAATGAACAATGATGATAATTTATTGTAAAGCTGTTATAATTAATTCACAAATCTATTTAAATATGATTTTCAATCATATTTTCGGATTCTTTAGAGTAATATATACATAAATACATAGTTAAAATTCTTTACTACAGAATTCTATATATTCTTTTCTGTGAATCATCAATAATCACAAAAATTGAAGCGGATAAAAAACAAAAAACAAAAAAACAAAAAAAAAACGAAATTGTAATATAAATCGGACATAAGTTTTTAGAAAAGATATATTAGAATATTATAGTTCTGCAATATGTCCAACTGTTGCTGTATTTTACATCTTTTACTTTATTAATATTTGCGGATGACACAATAATTAGTGTCGTTATAAATTATTTTTATTTAAAAAGAGTAAATCAAAATCAGAACTAGGTATCAAAATACTGGCTATACAATACGATTTCTAATTATCTTCTATATAATGAATGATTCATCAATGTTTGTATTTTTTTAGAAAAACTTAATTTTCGTAGTTCTTTTAATGAGAAATTTTAAAATATACTTCTTTAATGGAGGTATAAGAAAAAAGATCGCAATTTTTAAGGCCTCTAAATATATACAGTGTAGCAGTTCTACACCTTAACAAATGAATCGAAATACTATTCTGTGTTTCATATGCAAATATGTCAGGTTTCACACAAATCAACGAATACGGTCACGTTTCATTATAATTTCAAAACGCAATACACATTAGGATTATAATCGTGCTTAAAATATATAAGAAGATATCAATTCTTTTTTTACAAAAAAATATTTATTAATTATAAAACGTGTAGCTTACTAACTGTGGTTACTGAATGTTGCAGGAAATACACTTTTTAGATTATTTATTGGAGTTTTGTATAATTCCTTTTAATTAATTAAAGCAATCTGGTTGCTTAAAAAATGTTTACAATATGTGAGACTTATGATTAATTTTAACAATTGTTTTTCATAAACGAATAGTCAATGCTTAACCCTTTTTAGAAACTCGTTTTTTTTACAGTTCAGTAGACTTGGGCATTTCTCTTAAAATAAAATAAAACTTCGGAAATACTTTTTTAATTAAAGCATTAAAAAATAAGCAATTTCCACCTTTTTAATTGATAAGTTTAATTCCAATTGATTTTAAGACAAAAAAATTGTAAAACTATTGTGTTAATTTACGTGTATTTTAAATAATTGTTAAGTCTCGCATTTTTATTTCATCGATCCTTTTTTAACTTGGTTCATTTATGGGCAAAAAGTCAACTAATTTAAAATTGATGCATATATTGGCATTTTTAAAATTCCTTTTGCTTCTTTAGTTATTGCTTATATTTACATTTCAAAATATTGGCATAATATTAAATCTATAGAACAGTCATACATGTCCTATGATTTATACATTCCTTTAGGATACAGAATTTTAAAACATAGAAAATTGTCAAATATTCAGTAGGACAATTTTAAATCAGCCAAAAAATTTTTGATGTATACTTTAAGTGCTACTTAAATTATAAAATATATTCAATTCTTGCTTTTGCAAAATTTACCACACATTAAAACTTTCCATTTCAAATTAGAAAGGACTCATTCCCTAGAATACACAGATGACAAAATGATTAACGACTATATTTAATTTAAAAGTTTTCCACAAGGTAGCGGAAAGAAAAGATTCTGGTTAAGTTGTTTCCATTTCGGAGACAGCCAGTTGACCAAAGTGGTATAAGTGTAGTCTTCAGAATTCAAAGATTAAAACAATCTGATTTCTTTTGTTCTCTGAAATATTATGTTTACATTAAACGTCATGTTAACTCTCATTTGCTTAAATGCATTAGAGCTTAACCAATTTCTCAGTTAAGAATTATTCAGAACTTATCAAAATATGCTTATTTAAAGTTTGAGGAAATTTGCTGTTTGCCATTCGGTGAAATAGTCGCTTTATTGAAGCCAAAACATATTTCTGTAAGATACGAGTAATGCTTCTTTATTTTGATTAATTACTAATTTCATGCATGCATTTCATGTAGTTTAGCTTAACTGACCCACTTTTATTCAAACAAATGTGAGGGGATGCTTGAAAAAGTCTCATTCGATACTACATCAAGTAACTTGCAATATAAATTAATCTTGATTTTGTTTCAATTAAATGTTTTTCGCTCTTTTACACACACACACACAAAGAATTAGATGAAACATTCATATAATTTAATGAGCTGCAACATAAGTTAGGGTTTAATCAACAAAATGTCTTAAAAAATTTAATGGCATAAAAAAGGGGAACATAACAGAACAAAGCACTTATAATTTAACTTAAAAGTTAGCTTAAAAGAGGCCAAGAGACGTGCTGATCTTTTTAAACCACAGATTACGATAACAAAGTTTGGTGGCAGGAAATCAACTGTCTGAAAAAGAAAACAATCCAGTCCTGCTCCAAGTTTCAGTTAGTATTGGCAGTCAGATCCCTCGTGATGTTATAGGCGATGCCCCAGATGAGTTAAATAATGCAATAAATTAAATTAAAATAGCTACTCCACATTCATATTTTTTTCTTTTGCTGTAATTTTCAAGATATGCACAAGTTGTGTCTAGAAATCAATTCATGCCATGTATCATTTCGTAAACAAAATTAAGCAAGCATGCTACGGTTTAGCAAAGAAAATCTCACTTAGGGCCCAGACGATAGTAGTTTATAAAATAAGCATTTAATGTCGTTAAATAGCTCATGGAATAAAACAAAATGTATTTTTATGATAAACAAGGCACGGAGAAAATTTTAATTAAAAAAACAACCATAGTAGTAGATGATGATGAGTATGCGATAAATGGTTCTCAACAAAACTTTTTATAGATTATTTGAATTCTGATTTTAATTATATTCCATTTGAATTATTAATATGTTAAATCAATATAACTTTTTGCGACAAGAATTAAAAGCATAACATGTACTGGATAAAAAAAACCTTTCATTAAATGTACTACAAACGTAAAAGCATCAAAAAGCAAATTGGATCAACAAAATACACTTATAAGAAATTAATAATTCAAAAATGAGTCGCTTAAACATACATTCTTTAATCAAATAAATTTAATTTTTTTTAAAAAAAAAATGTGGAATTTCTCTTTCAAATTAAAGAAATCACGACAAGTTTTATCTATTCAAATAAAGCCTTATAAAAATCTTATTAAGCGTGAAAGGTTGTCGACTCAATTCCCAATCGGGATTTGATTTTTTTCGAGCATTTCAAGTTTTGCTGTTGAGAAAGAGAAAAAAAATGCGGGAATCTTTTTTTTTTACTTCTCTTTCTTCAATATTTTTCCCTTTTCTTTCTTTTCTGTCCCCAAAGAGTAGCAAATAAACTTTCTTTAGGGAGGGAAAAAAAAGTTCCAGCTACTAGAAAAATCAATGTATTCCACAACGTTTTCTTTCGTTATGCATTTAACAAATATCGATCAAAAACATAGAGAGTTTACTTCGATAGGAATCCCAATCGTATCAACCTTTACGATATAAAATATTCCTTTCAAACCGACGCAATTTAACCCCTAGTTAGTCTAGAACTCCAATCGGTAAACTTCAAAAGGAACGAGATTATTTCTTTATTTTGTTCCCTATCTTTTGCTGTTCTCTTTGTGCGGTCTTTAGAAGCAATCAGAGAATTCTTTTTTTAAAGGGAATCTCTTTTTTTTTTCTGATTCGTACTTTTGCTTTCGTGTTTGATTACAAAGGACACTATCAAGCAGAATTTTTTCCTCTGCTCTTGGCCTTCTTGCAAATAGATTAGTATAAAAGAGCACAAGAAGAAGAAAGTTCTCGACGAATTCATTCCGCAGTGATTGTGGGGCTCCTGTAGCAATTTTGTAACGAATAAAAAGAGGGTGAAACATTGATACTGAAAAAAAGCGTTCGGAATTAAGAGTTTTGTCCCTCCTAAACGAGAAAGGGATCCTTTTCTAAACACTTTTCGTTTCAAAGCGAATGCAAATCGGCGTCGTTAGAATTTTCCCAAAAAAGAAACACAGTAATAGGGAAACGAGTTGATTATTTTGGGTTTTGATGCATTTTGAAGGTATTGAAATTTTAACGCTAAAAACGATTTTGTGTGGTGTGTAACAATAACATTAAAAGGATGACTTTTATATGAAATATGTTATTAAAAAGCAAAGAAAAAAATGTGCACATATATATTTTAAAGAAGCACAAAAAATTGAAAACAAAATCCTTAGAATATTATGGATAATAAAAGACAAATATATTTCTTAAGAATTTCATTAAGTTTAAATATTTTCTTTAATACTAAATTTTAAAAAAAATGCTATTTTTTTATTTGTTTTGTATAATTTTTGATAAATACGTAAATATTTTTTATAAATATTTATCTTAATATTACACACAACCCACTTAATATATTTAACAATTTTTTGAAATTTTACTTACTTAATAAGACATACTGAGTGTGTCTTAAATATTAAACTTGTAACTCACCTTTAGAAGAAAAAGTACAAGGCTTATAACAAAAAACTAGGGTATGATTTATTCTCTTTAATTTATAACTACATTTTTAACTTATATTTTATGTTATTGAGCATTAATTGATGCAATTATAAACACTTCCACTATTTACTTCAGCATATTGTATTTCCTCTCTCCCCTCAAACACAAAGTACATTCAATTCTCAGTATAAATAATTTTATCTTGGTAACTAATAATACTATTTATCGGGAACTGCTACTCGCGTTAGTGTGAGATCTTATAGAACGAAGAAAGAGAGAGAGAGAGACATCATTAAAAATAAACTTTTATTTCATAACCATAGAATTACTAATAACTTTTAACTAAGACAATGAGGAGTGAATCATTTTTAATCTATTCGTAACATTAAAAATAAAAAAAACTTATATTAAATGTAGATATTCGGCTGGATTCCTTGAACTCAAAAACGAAGATCTTAATCCCTTTTTCAATAACCCTACTTCAGTGCTTCTCAAACTTTGGGAAGAAGCCTTTTGGCCCTAAGAAGGAGCACAAGCATATGGAAAAGTCAAAAATGAAAAAATAAATATTAATTTATTGAAAGGAAGCAAAACATAATACATTTAAACATAATAAAAATACACTTTACGTGTGTATTGCAATCCGTTTCGATTTAAAAATTAGAAAGGAAAAGTAACGGAATACTTATCATATCACTTAAAAAAGTAACTTACTTAAAATATATGTTACTTTAAAGTAACATATACAAATTTAATGCGAATCTTAATAATTTGTATGGTTTATAATCAATGTTATATTGTAGCTTTAGCTTCCATTATTATTACATTCAACAGATTGTTATTATATGGGGGGAGGGGGAGAAATGATGAAAAATTGTGATTGAAATTTTGGTCGCAAGTATTGAAAGTTTGAGAAGCTCTGCCTTACTTTAATCTAACAACGCTATTTTAATTTGCTACCTTCTCTTTTTTTCTCTCTGTCTCTCGCGCGAATTCAATTAATCTACGTTTTTAAATAGTTGCCCTAATTTATATAAATTATGGTTCATCTTTACAAAAAGAGATTCTAGAATCAAAGAATGTATGAAAAACGTTTGCCTTTCAGAATTAGTGAAAACAGTGAATACAACACGTTACATATTATCTTGACTTGTGCGAATAATCTAATTAGATATTATGATTTATTCAATGAAGCCTATTGACAATAACGTTTAGTCTAAAAAAAATTAGATCATAGATTTTTTTTTTATAAGTAAATTTTCATTATTTGCAATTTAATATATTTTTAGATAAAATTAATACCCAAATCATTAATGAATTTCAAATAATTAACTTATATTATACTGCAAATCTCATATTTAATTTTCTCTAAAAGGTTGCCCAATATAACTTTAGAAGAAATCGTAGCCATCCAAAAAAATTTAGAATAATTATTGTATGATTGAATATACAATCAGTCTATGCCATACCTATCACTGCAATAGCAAAAAAAATGTTTTTTAACTCTTTATCTACCAATGGTACTTTTAAGTACCACTCACTTTAAAATTACATAGAATGACCATTTTTGCGAATACTCTGGCGATACTCAGCATGAATATTCTTTTAAATCTACTCTTCCAAACAGTGGCGTAACGTAAACCCACGCATTGCGGGATACCAGGGACTCTAAAGGACCCAAGGTCTGATTGACGCCAAGTACGTATTTGGGCGTGAGGCCCAAAACCTGTCTTTGCAGGGCTGAGCTAATATTCTGTGTTACGCCACTGTCTTCCAAGATATATGGTAGGGCGGGTTCTATGATGAGTATTTTAGCGGGGAAGGAGATTAGATTTATAGCAGAGAGAAGTTGCGTTTTCAGCTGATATTTTGATCAGATTTCAAGGATTGTTATTTTTGTTCCGAAATAGAAGTTGATGTCAAAAGGTAAGTGTCGTATTTTTTTTTTTTTTTTTGTATGTTAATGAAGACCTTAGGAAACGATTTGACTATTTATTTTATGTGATCAGTGCATACAGTTAATTTAACAGTCGAATATCTTTAATTAATTAATTAGCTCTAACGGATTAAATTTCGCAAAGTTGAGAATTTTGCTTACGTTTATCTCTTAATTTTTAATGTAGTGATTAAAAAAAATACATCGCATGAAAAAAACTGCAGTAAATCATAATGCGGTAGATAAAGGATTAAGATATTACCAAACTTTAAGATGTGATACAAGAAAATAAAATATAGATATTCTAAGAAATTTCCTACCAGAAGATAAACTTTTAACTTTAAAGTTATAACTAATAATTATTACGGAAATAATATAAACCTCACAGTGTTCAAGCATTTTATTCTAGAGTCCCAGCCTCTTTAAAAGGATTCACAGAAAGCAAATAGAGAGTGGTGTTGGACAAAAAGAACAAAATCCCTAATTTATTTTTATTTTTCTTCTTTTCATTCTGACCCGGATCAAATGGACTTTACCGGACTGTAGTTTGGTCCATCAGCATGCGGGGTCACGTTTTCTCATCGCCCTATCGGTCCAGTTCAATACGAACAATCATTTGATTCCCCCGGGTTGTGTAAACACGCCTTCATACATATACAAACATACTTCTACTGTTGGCAGTTTTTAAATTTTGTGTCCCCCTATTTTCTCTGCTGCTTACATTGGCTCTTCTTTTTTGTCCCATAGTACGAATAAATTCAACCTGGGCAGTGTAATCATAAAATATCTGTCGAAGTGATAAAATCTCCTATTCAGTTTAGTTTCAGATGCATTCTATGATATCTATGCCTATATAATATGTTAAAGGAGTTATTATTGTTATTTTAAGAAGATATTTTTAAAGGATATGTCACTGATTTATTTTGATTGTGAATTTTCTTACAATGTAAGAATTTTGAGTTTGCGGCTTTCCAATGAATATTTTGTAACTGGAACTACAAATATTCTTAATGGACACTGACACAAAATTCGTGCCAGACAGGATTAGCTTCTATTGCTTTTTCTCAAGAAAAACAATTGCCATTTATTTTCATGTCATAGAATAACTATAACTTTATATCCTGATAATATTTTTATAAATCACAAAAGAAAATATAGTATTATAATGGCTATATAGAAGACGAGGGAAGTGATATTTGCATTATACTTCAGTAAGTTTTGAATTTGTTAGATTAGACAATTATTTCATGTGTCAACTTTTTTATTTTATTCTTATGTTTGTGCTCTAAATGATTTCTGCAGAATTACATGTTATTTTAAGTAAATCAGTTCTCTCAATATTTTTTTTATATTTAATTTTATGAAAATATTCAATGGTATAGCTTCTTTTCCCTTACAATATTCAAGCATCTCTTATTATCAGCTTGTACATCAGCTTCATGTAGATTTTAATTTAATATTATTATGCACACATCATTATTATATTATTAGGCCCTACATACATACTTTTTTTAAACTCAGAACTAACTCAAAAGTAGTCATGTATTATTATTATTATTAAATATTGTAAATGAGAAGAAATTATTTAAAATTAAAACTTAAGATGTACTAAAAAATTTATGTTCAATGCATGCTAATATTTTTAGTAAGGTAACTGACATAAAATAATAGTCCTAAGACTAATATTGCCTTTCAATTTACAAATTCATCAAAGGAACTCTTAAACATAAACTAGATTAAATGAACCCTCACAGTAGATAATGATTAATATCTATATCACATATATATCGCTTATTATAAAAAGTATGTCCAGAAATCCAAACACTTTCACACACTTAAAGATAATCTAATTCTACTATCATACTCTGACTTCTCTACACAAATAAGATATTATAATGTATTATTTAAATAATTTCTGCATGAATCATTTAATTCAGTTTTTTTGCATAAAATATGTTTCAGTGTTCTGAAAGAGTACTTCTTACCTTTAATACCAAACATACTTTTAATTTCAAATGCTGAACAATTACATATTAAAAGAATATATTTAAATTTGGATACAAAAAAGCATATGAATATTACCAATTAAAAAAATTAACAGATATTTGTTTATTTTCCTACCTGAAAATGTGCTCAAGACTTAGATCCTGCTATTTAAAATCAAATCAGTGTAACTTTACATGAAATGTTATAGTGAGGATATACTATGAATAGTAGTTGAACTGTTTTTCCATATGCATAACAAGGGGAAAAAAACATAGTGTAATTTTATTTATCCCTCAAAAACATATTTATAAGCTTCATTTTATAAACTAAAGCAGTGCTTCTCAAAATTTTAATATTTGTTACCCAATTTTCATTCATAATTTTCTTCACGCACCCCCCCCCTTCATTCAATAACAATGTATTGAATGCAATAATAATGTACTTTGACGCTGAAGCTACAATACGATTTTAATTATATACCGTACAAATTATCAAGGTGAGTATTAAATGTTGTATATAATTTTACAACATGCCCATAAAGTTGCAAGTAATTATTAGATTTGTTCTCTTAGTATTCAGGGCCGTTTTTAACCTCCACGATGCCCTAGGCACTTCAAATTGTTGCGCCCCCTCCCACTATTTCCAGAGCAC
>BMAV01020289.1:117326-140827 GCA_019973955.1 Trichonephila inaurata madagascariensis
AAAACTCTCTTTTTTTTATTTTTGTCAATCTTTTATGATAAATATTTAAAAAAGTTTTAGAAAACGAAAAAAGAAAAAAAAAAAAATACAATCAAATATTTTTCATAAAAACGCTTTCAAAGTTGCCTGAAACTTAAATACAAGAAAACACATACCTGAATATTTTAAACGTAGCCTCTAGAACTGAAAGTAAAGTAAAATTTTTGTCCTAGGATCTAAGCATTAGCTTATATTTTATTTTATCGTTACTCGAAAGCGGTAATGTATTTCACAGCATTGACAGTTTTATTGAATTTCTCAACGTAGGTCCTAACTCGCTAATGGCATGGATGTCGTCTTAGGTACTGCTGCAACGTATTTGTGATCCCAGAGTTGGAATTTAAGTTGCAGAGTTGCAGTAAAAGGTATAACAAGAACAGGAGTAGACGGACATTTTTCTGTAGAAGCGTGCTAAGTGTGAAAAAAGAAATAAATAATAAATTTATCTTTCTTTTCTTCCCCCAGTAACTTTTAAATCAATAGCAGTTGAGGGTATATCAGGCGCTTTTAGTACCTGAAACAGAAGATGTGAAAAAAAGAAAGTATTAAAAAGTGTAGGTACATTAAACTCGAAAGAAACTTTCAAACCTACTCAAGTCAAAATTTATTCGAAAGAAGCAGAAAACGTAAAATCCAATTTCTTCGACTTTATCCAATTACTCGCCTTCCAACTTCCTTTTTTTCCTTTCCCCTTCCCCCATAAAATTTGCATCAATCGAAAAGTTTAAATTTATTTTATTGGTAAGGTCAGCCGAGTGCTTCTGTCTTAGCGATAGAAGCAAAAAGAAAAAGAAAAGGGGTAGAACAGAACAATTCAAACCTATAGAAAAATATTTGCTTTTCTAACTTTTGAAAGAAAAAAAACCTGCTAAGAAATGAAAAAAAAAAAGTAAGATGTGCCGAAGTAAGATCAAAATTACAAATCGTAGAAATATCCGATCTAGGAAGGGTTTCTCAAAGTTTTGTATCCAAACAAAATCTATTCCATTTTGCTCCAGTTTTTCAATTTTATTCTGCCTTGAACTTTATAAAGAAATTTCACGTGGAGCTCCAAATAAGGTGAGGCAGATAGAGAAATATTTCAATTTTTAAAATTGAATCTGAATCTAAAGAATATTGTGCCGCATAAGGAAATGATTTTATTCAACAAGTTAAGTTTATCTGGGCTTCGGTTGCAACTAATTGGTTCATTTTAAAAGATTAAATATGTTACAGAAATAAGGAACATAAAACATTCCGCTAACTTTTTCAAAGATAAAACTAGTGATTTCCTATGAAGAACGTATATTTTTGTCTAGTTATTAAAGACTTCACTAGTTATATTTCTGTATGTGTTTGAGGATATTGTAATATTCCTAACTTCAGCCATAATTTTACAAACAAGTAATATAAAAAAAATTTTAAGTCAATTCCTACTTAGAAACAGCAAAGAAAATTTTTGTTTTTGTTACTGTTTATCAAATAATTACAATTAATATAAATATGTATATACATATGACAGAATCACAATATTAAGTGGCAATTAATTTATATTAATTATCATTAAAGTATCGTATCGTCGTCCAAAACAATCGTGTATATAAAATTTCAGTTCAACTGAATGCTTTAAAGCGTGAGAAAAAAAAAATTATTTTTAAGTTTTGACGCAAGTTGCTAAAAATAAAGCCAGTGTGACTATGCATCTGTTATTCTTCAAATAATTAGTTTCAGTCAATTTTAATTAACTATAATTAAATAGTCGTATTGTCACCCAAATTTCCAAAATTGTCACCAAATTAGAAAATTTCAGCTCAAATGAGTGCTTTAAAATGTGAGAAAAACATTTTAAAGCTTTGACACAAGTAGCCAAAATAGCCGCCAAAAATGATGCCAACGTGGCTTTATCTGTAATTCTTTGAATAATTAGTTTTAATCAATTAATTTTTATTAATTATAATTAAATGTCCGTATTGCCCTTCAAAATAATCGTGTATATAAAATTTCAGCTTAATTGAGCGCTTTAAAATGTATTTTATTAACGATTGAAAATTTGAACAAGATAAATAATATATAGAGAGAGAGTGACCCAATAGTAAGAAATGAAAAAAGATTAATATATACCAGCCGTTACCAACCAACTTCACTGAGTGTTTCATGATAATTTATGGTATATGCTTTGTTATTAATTTATAAGTTTTAGCATTAAGCCTTCTTTTGTATTCATAAATATTTATATAGTTCTAACCTCTTGATTTTAAAAGAACAGGACGTATTGCTAAAAGTGGATATACTTGTCTTTTACGTCCTCGTAACTCTACACCTTTGAAGTCGATTTACGTAAAACCCATTCATGGCGAATTTTTACTCAACAAAATATACAAATATGCTTACCAAATTTTAAGTCTGTATGTTCTAATCGTCCAATAGCGGGTATTTTTTTTTATCTATAACAGGGACGGCGAACCAATGGCACGCGTACCATTGATGGCACGTGACACAATATTTTAGGCACGTCATCGATCAAAACGGTTTGCATTTTAGTTCAATATGAAGTATTAGATATACATGAGAAACCAGACGAAGAAAAAGTTAGTGAAGAATTTATTTCCGTAATTGATTTTTCAATCAAAGAATTTTTAGTGAGATTTTCTCAGTTCAAAGAATTATAGGAAACGCTCAAGTTTACTATGTACCCTGTTGTGATTTCATTTGATAAACTGAACTTGTCCCAATTCGAATGGTTAGAAATGGAAGAATTTGAAATGCAACTAATTAATTTCCAGTCTAGTTCAGTATGAATTCAAAAACGTATTGAAACAAGGAAAAAGAAAGATTAACAAGCAGTAGAAGTAAACGAAATTTTGGAAACATGAGATTGAATTTGATTCCAGATTCATTTGACTGTTTGAAGAAGCTGGTCCATGCTATTTTAACCATTTCATCTGCCTATGCTTGCGAGTCATTATTTTCAGAGATGAACAACATTACAGACTCGCTTAGAAGTCGTTTGGCAACTCCAACACAGCATGCTTCTGCTAAAAGTAGCATCTTATAATCGTAATATAAGTTATTTGTAATCTAATCTGCAACAACAGAAGTCACACTAATGTTACTTTAATTTGAATTGCACGTATAACGAAAAGATTTGCTCTTATAAAGTACAAAATGTATTTTTTCGCAGTAAATAAAAAGTTTTGAGTTGACAGTATTTAGTTTTATTATTTTCCCCATAATCACAAGTCAAAATTATTTGACGGCACACCTGTACCTCAGTAAGCATTTTTTTTAGAAAAAATGGCACGATAATCGAAAAAGTTTCGCCATCCCTGATCTATAACATCGACGCGCCCCTACTTCTCTTTGGGAGTCGATTTCACAAAAATTATTCTTAAATGTCGCCAAATCAAAAAATGTCACCAAATGTAGTAATCATTTTCTAAACATGAGCGGGAACGTTATTTCACTATTGGCTGTATATCAAGGCATTTGGCGACTTCGTACATATGCACATAAATTCTATCTAATGCAAGGGCTTTTTAGAAGAAAATAAAATCGCTTAAAGTGAATTTGAATATTTTTCGGGGTGTGGAAATTAGCTTACGTCTTCTTTTGAAATATATGCAAAGTTGCCAGCAAAATTTTGAAGCAATATGATCAACAGTGTGGATTTGCATAAATCAAAAGTATACAAATAAATTTATATATAAGATGATATTAAGTTCATCATGGCAACAGATAAAGGACGGATTGTGAGCTAGTTTTTAAGAAATTCATAAAAAAATTCTTTTCTTTCATTTTTGGATCTATGGACCGCCCAACCCCCCCCCCCCTCCCAAAAAATACCACTTTGAAATGGATGTTATTTAAAACTAATATGGATAAACTACAAAATATGTAACAGATTCCTTTACTATCACTTTAGATGTATGAATTAAATATATTTAGTTTAAAATTAGAAATCAAAATAAAATGAAGCTCGACAAATAAAAAAAAGTGAATCTATTTGGAAAAAAATTCAATATGTTTGCTCATTTACAGGTCAATGCCCGATCGGCTTACAATAGCAATCTTCATTCGAAAATCATGTAATATTCGAAAGCAAAACCTGCATTCTAAAAGAGTTGAAAGAGCAAAATGAAAATATGATGAAAACCTGATAACATCTATTTTATGGATTTTTTTCCTATTCTGGAGTTCTGAACACTTAAATATAGAAAAAAGCATAGCTTTTTTTTCATATTTAAACAGAAAAAGATATACCTGATCTCATTAAATTTGCACTTAATGTTTAGTGTTCGCTTTAAATATAATTTCCATTCAAATCTACATAATGAAATGAACCATATGCGTCTGTAACGACAAACGTTCTTTCGTAACCAGATAACCCGATAAGTTAACAATTGAGCTTCTCTTTTGTAGTCTTATCAGAAAGATCCAAAGTTAGTTCCGCGTTGTATAAACGCGAAGATCAGGATTTCGACAATGATAACACCATACCAGCGATAGTCAAAGGCTATCATTATCCTCATTTGAAATCTTGAAAGGCAAATGTCTAGGCGCTCTTTCTTAATGCTTTTTACCACACCTATCTTTAAGATTTCTTTCCCAACCACTGTCATTTATATTCGATTATTAAATGGACATTAAAATTATGTACGATAACAAACATTTTTTTCGTGTATATTTCATGCTTGCTATTCTAAAGTAATCAAATACATATATTGTTCAGGATATTTTTTTTCTTTAGATTATGCATTATGAGGCAGACTTTTAAGGAAATTCATTTTTATGTGTTTGAGAAGAAAACATTCCATTGTTTTTAAAATTATTTAATATTCCAAGTCACTCGAAAACAGCTCTTTTTTGAATAAAAGAAAATATAGATTTATATAAAATATTGTTTAATTATCACTATTTATTATTAATTATTATAACTAACCAATATTGTAATGACAATTTTAAATACTATCAAATTTTTCTTGAAATGGAAATGATTTTTAATTTATATAAGTTACAAAGCTGATTAACAGCTAACGGCATGTTGTTTACAAATTTCTTTTTATTAATTACTTATACATTATATATCAATCATTTTTAAATATATATGACTTTAATTTAAAAAGAAACAATTTTACTGCTACTTTATTTTAAATATTTCGAAATAACCAAATTTGTCTTGTTTTAAACAATTATTTTTTAAAAACCTAATTTCTTTTAAAAATAAACTATCTTTGTTGATTTCATTAAAAATAAGTTTTTAATTAATTTTTATCCCCAAATTACTTTTTAATATTTTATAGTTTTTTCATTGAGTTTATTGCAGGCTTTTGTCTCATTAATTGATGAATGTAAAGTATAAAAATGCCAAAATAAAAAAGTCACCTATTTCCATTTGGCAAGAGATACTAATAAATTGCCGCAAAATTCATTTTTAGAAGCAAACGTTCAACAGTCTCGAACATAGATAAATCTATAGATTATATAAATATTTATAGATTAAGGCATCATTATTTTTTCCTACCCTAAAATGTATAAAAATAATGCTTAAAATAAAGTACTTGTTTTGATATAAATAAATAAAATCAAAATGTATTTTTTATTAAATATGTAAATTAAAGTTATTGTTTACATAAAGGACTTTTAAAAGCAAGTACTTAAAAACTACTCGAAATTTTGAGTGTAATGTAATATTCTAAATATTATGTAGAAGAAAAATGTCACTTTTTGTAATTACGACTATTTATTTGCTTGTGTGTGTAACACACCCTCACAGTTTCGTTAAAATAATCAAACTCATGTTAGAAAAGCCGAATTTGGTCCATTCACACGTTTATTACAATCCGCGATGGCATCAAAGAGGCTTCATTTTACACTATGTAAAAAGTTTTTCAGTTTTATAGTTTTAATTCATTTAGAATAAACCTTAAATTTATATATTTTTTTACAGTTTTATTATTTCCTGTTTTTATAAGAACAATAAAATAACCATTACAAATCATTTTTAACATGCACTTGTTGGAATGTTAGTCTCAAATATAAAGCATTATTCTCTTAATACATTTTTAAAACATTATTTTTTCAGTTCGAAAGCTGGTTTTCGTAAATTGTCTACATTTGTATGGGAGAAAATAGAATACATTTCTGTACGTGTAAATTCCTATGAATGACATTACCTATAATTTGTTATTGTATATCAGGGATGGCGAACCAATGGCACGTGGTATAATATTTTGGGCACGCCACCGATCAAAAATGTTTTTTCATTTTAGTTCAAAATAACAAAGTTCGCTACAAAATATTACGAACAAATCCGAGTGATCGATCGCAGTGCGCTGTGCGGCGGGGAGCATATTCATTTGTTATTGTCTTACAATTCGAACATAAGTTATTTAGCGTATAATTTGAAACCACAGAAGTCACACTAATGTTACTTTAATTTGAATTATACGTACAACTAAAACATTTACAACAATACAGAGCAAAATAAATGTTTACGTAGTAAATAAAGAGTTTTGAGTTGTTAGAATTTAGTTTTATTAATTTCCCTATAATCATGAGTCAAAATTATTTGGCGGCACATCTATACCTCGTTAAATATTTCTACAGAAAAAATGGCACCTTGGTATATAAAGGTTCGCCACCCCTGTTGTATATTTTAAATCATATTCAAATATCTGGTCGCCCAGCCAGTATGGTGGATATGACCCTCGGCTTGTAACCAAGGGGGTTCGGATTCGAATCCCAAAGAAGGTATGGTTGTATTTTTTTTGGGAAAATAAGTCGAACTTTCGCCTGTAAGGGATTCCTGTCTCGAATGGAAAGCAGCGCACCCCTTTTGTTATATGCTGGGATCACCGTTAGTAATAAAATGTCTATATTCTTCTGTTTGTATTGTATGTTTCGTTTTTTTCACTTGCATTTCATTGTATCTCAGGATTGAAACACACGGCAACAGCAAGTATTGCCTGGGTACCTATTAATTGCATTGGTATTTGCGTCCATAAATTCCTTATGATTTCTATTAAAGTATTATTTATAAGTCATACATTTTATGCAGGTTTTATATAGTGGAGTAAGACAAATCGATTCAAAATACAGTAGACTCCGGAAAACTCGGCCTAATTTGTACCGAGGGGGTAGCTGAGTTTTTGAAAATGCCGGGTTATTGAGAATGGTATTAAAAAAAATAGTAAATACTAGTGTTTCCAAGGAAAATATTGTACTTCAAATCTGTATTGTTGCCTTTTATCCCTTCAGTGGGTCAATAAATGAGTACCAAGCTTGCTTGGGAACTTAAACCTGTATTGTTTGCTTGAGAATACATCGAAAAATAAGCTTTTCAAATATCCTTAAGCAAACGAAAAATGCGTACTTTATGAAGGCAAAGAGCATTTACTACATGAAAATGAAAATTATTAAATACATCGAATACAGTAACTTACCTTATTAGACACACCTAGGAAAAATACTTTATGAAGGACTAAAACTGTCTATATAACGAAAATTAAGCAGCCGACATCCGAAAATTGACTACTCTTTTTAAAGAAATGCGTAATATCCTGTTGTCTTTAATACTGCATTCTTCATTATGCTGTTTCATCACGAAGACGACGAAGCAACAGTAATTCCATTACCGACGCACCTCATTGTTCAAAATACTGAAGGCTTCACTATGCGATATTTTATGAATTTATATGGTGTCTTCAACGTTAGCGTCTTCATCATTTTCCGGCATTTTTTCATTAACTGTGATAGCAGCAATAATTTCTGGCTCGGACATTATATCTTAATCGGTTTTCAATTTTCAAGGGTGTGGCCGAGTTTTCCGGACTGCCAGGTTATTGAGTGCTGAGTTTTCGGGACTCTACTGTGTTCAATATTTTACAGTAGTACTTCTGAAAAAAAAGGTTGCATTTTTTTAAAAAAATGCACATTTTAAAAAATTAGGATAAGTATCTATAGGGAGCTCTTATGTGAATTTGTTTAGTTAGAAAAATGATCCATTGCTGGAAATGAGTTTGGTACATATTGGTCTTGAAGGCTCGTTCTGGGTACTTTCCGTTCCGAACGCGAGTACTTTACCGATCACGCCAAAACGATCGTCTTTGCGTGATGTTGGTACTAGTTCATTTAGATATCACACCGCCACATACCCCCTTCCAGTGTTTCGGCGAATAGGCGAACGAACGATACCATATTCGTGGCGAGCATGTAAACAGTTGCGTCACTTGGTGGGTTGCGTCATTCGTGCGTGACGGCTTGAGAATTGCGTCATTTGTGTGACACGACTTTGAGAAGTAACGGCTTATTTGCGTCAATGTATGACGGCTTGGTTGTTTTTGCGGTGGATAGATGGAACCACGACTGCGGCGCGTGAAGGGTGCGGTTCTTTTGCATGGCCAGGGTTACCAATGAAGGTTCGTTCTGGGTACCTTCCGTTCCGAACGCGAGTATACCGATCACACCAAAATGATCGTCTTCGCGTGATGTTGGTACTAGTTCATATATATATATCAAACCGCCACAGTCTAAAACAGGGGTAGCCAACCCGCGACACAATGTAGTAAATACTACTTCATTGTTGTGTGCGCTGGCTTTTCGAAGGAAGTGCAAATGCGAGATTTAGGAATTTGAGGGAGTATGTTTCAAAATATCTGGAAAAAAGCAATGAACTACTCAGTGAGTGTTTGCTATTTGAGAATAAAGATTGGTTTTGGGATTCAATTTTTCTTACCCCAATACTGTGAGATAAGATTTTCTTACCGATACTATTGGATACTTAAGATTACAAGGAAAATATTGTACGTTTCCTGTAATAATCCGTCATATATCATCTTTAATTTACAAATTTTTTATTAACACATTGCACTTGAATGCAGGAACTATCTACTCGAATTAACAATGCTCTGAGCTATGAAAGATTTAAAAATTTAATATCAATTTTGCAGGATTCATTCAGTGCTAGGTTTGATGATTTTCAAGATGATAAAAAAAAAAAAAAAATGCTGAACTTTACATAAATCATTTTTCATAATTTCTCTACAAGATGTTAATTGTTACACACCTGAAATTCAAATTAGAATTTTTGACCTAACGGTTGATTTAAAATTAGTGTGACCAATTTTTTAAAAGCATGTAACTGTTTATAGTGAATTTCTATCGTTTTACTACTGGTTTTATTTTAAAAATGAAGCATTTAAATTACTAATCTAACCATTTTTATTAGTAAGAGTAAATTGTAGTATCGAAATTAGATCCTCAAACCCGGAATGAAATTTTGAAGCTTTTGAAGGATGGTTGTTCAAATTCTATTATAAATAAACCATTTAAAAATAAAAAAGGAAATTTTTCTAATGTAGTAAGTACTATCTAAACTTCAAAAAGAAATAAAATTTGGCTTGCTATCAAAGGCTCCAGGGAAAAAATGTGAATGAAAAGAAGTCCTTAATGAAAAAGAAAAAAGAATTTGAAAAGAATTATCACTGTAGAAAATCCTCTGCCTGCAAGAACTTTGGCAAAGAAGCTACAGGTATCACAATCGACAATTTGTCGTCAGATAAAGAAAATTGGCTATAAAAAGGGAAATAAACCAGTCTGTCATAAAGTGTCTGCAAAGACCATAGAAAAGCGAAGAAAATTCTCTTGGCCTCTATATTTAATGTTACGCAAAGGTAGATACAAAAAATGAATAACATAGGATGAAGCCATGTGTCGTCCACTACTAGCAAAATGAAGATTCAACATATTTCAGTTGAAAAACTTCACAAAGACGCCAATATTTTGGAAAAGGCAAGTTAGCCGTCAGGTGTTATAGTATGAATGAGAATGTGTCCTCTCATATCTTAATAAAACCATTTTTTGTTAAACCAAAGGCTAAAATTGATGCTACATACTATCAGCAAAAAGTTTTGTAGCGCGTGAAAGGAAACACCTTTACCTTTGAGGAAAGGGGTTTTTTTTCTCACCAAGATTCTGTACCATATCATGCTGCAAAATCAACTATAAAATGGCTGAAGCATAAAAAAAATATATTTTCTTCCTAGTGAGAAATAGCTATTAGTGCTCCTAATAGTTATAGCTCCTATAGCTAAATAGCACTGCACTCCCCTTGCGAATATTTTTTATGAGCATACTTAAAAAAACAGTTAAATAAATGTATAGTAAGAATACTTCGAGGGCTTCAAAAAAGCAATCAAAGAGGAAGTTAGAATAGTTATCCCCAAAATGTTCGAGAAAGCTCTTTTGGCTTGGCAAAACTTTTACGTAAAGTGTTCTATGATAAAGTAAGCCACATTGAAATTTTCATGTTAATAACTTTATTGAATAAAAATTTATGATGCTCTGAAAATGGTCACATTATTTTTTAATCATTCATTACTTTTTAATCATTTACATTATTTTACAGCACCATACTAGACATAAAACCAAATACATGTAACTTATTTCAACTGCAAGGGATCTAAATTATGTTGTATTTCAGAAAGTCGTACCAACAAGCAATTTCCCAAATTTACATTATTTGGCTGTCAGATATTATTGTAGGTTTGGGTCAACATGTTTATGAACAATTGTTATCTGTTATGAACATAAAAGTATCAAAATATCACTCAAAATTAGCTGATAACGTTGAAAAAAACCTAAATTTTAACATCTTCAAGAACTAATCATGATATACATGGTTTGGGGGGGAAATTTTCAAAAACTACATTAAAAAAAGTACTGACTGTTTAATTATTTAGAATTAAATATATTTCAAGTTACTCATTTTTATTTTATACCAAACCTAACTGAATTTTAACCTATAAAATTTTACTAACAATAAAACCTAAGTTTGTACTTCGTTTTATTATATTATTTTTGAGTTTCCACTACTTAGACTTGGATAAAAAAAAATGCGTTACTTGCGTGAAAATTCCATAAGTAACAATTCTTCACCTTTTCATATTCTTTTTTTTTTTTTTTGTTAGAAAAGTTGGAAGTGGCACATATAACTTTTTTTATCAGATAGTGGCACTCTTCCCAAAAAGGTTGGCCACTCCTGGTCTAAAAGAATATTTGCTTTAAGAAATCTAATAAAATATGCCCTAATAGATGAACTAAATATACAAGATAATATAAAAATATAGTGAGAAATGGAAATATATTTGCCTTGGATATTACATTGAATGTTATTTTCAAGGGAAAATAAATACAAAATAATTTTGTTAATACAATTAATATATTAAGATTGCTACTGGAAAGATAAACATGATTTCTTAAAAAGCTCACGTTGGATAAGTAATTTATACCCACTGCTCGATTTTTTTTCTTTCTAAATGAGAAATATATTTAACGTCTGTGAAGAGCAACATCACGTTTTCTACCAACGAAGGAGTACTTATAAATCTTTTTTAACAGAATAGCTTTTCTGGTCGGAATTGCGGCACAGATAATGAAAAAAGTCTTGACTAGTTCTTTAACACTCCTCTGATGATTTGTAGGGGCTATAATTCACCGAAATATACTTTCAGTAGCAGTTAATTAAAGTTATTGTGTCAGTATCTTGTGTTCTTTGTGCTTTGATTGCAATTTATTACAAGAAAAATATTCAGTATGATATGTGAGAGAATGAGATAGCGAGAAAATAAATCATAGAAACAATATATGTAACTCGAGAAAAACGAAGAAAATATTTGAAGGTGACATCGAAACAATCAATTTTTAAACAACTTGTGAATGCATTCGTCCTAATATTACATGAGATAACAAATAAATAAATGTTTTTACTTTTGAAACTAACATAAATTAACTTCTCAATCTTCGAAATATTCTTGAAATTCTCAATTATACTGTTACTTACTATTAATTTTTAAATATTTCTCTGAAAGTTTTTATTTTTATTACATTTCGCTATGTTTAAAAATGCATTCACACTATAATATCTTAACAATTCAATATAAATAATTAAACTTGATTGGCAAAAATGTATTTTTCCTTGTAATTCGATAAAACTTCAGTAAAAAAACCCGTTGTCTTACGTGAAAGAGATTTACCACTTAAAATACTGTTTTAAATTATATTTATGATTTTTAAAAGTATTTATTTCCTCATTTATCTGCATCCCTTTATCTGTTTTAAGATGGGGGGATGTGTCCATTCAAACCATGAAATGTTATGTGTCCGCAACTACCACGCCACCCCCAAAAACCCAGCGCGAAATATTTAAACTAACGAATTGGCCTTTTTCTCTTAAAACTGACTAGTTTATGACCTTTACAAAACTATTTGTTTCCTGGTTCAAACTCGTACTTCTGAGGAAGAAAAATATTTGAAATGTTTTTAAGCAATTCGATTTAATATTTTTAGGTTTTTCAAAGAGGCTTCACTTTAGTAAAGAGATACGTTTATTTTTTATTGCGCATAGTTGAAAGAACATTATTTTTTTCCTTCCTGAATAAATTCCCACAGATGAGTAATAATAATTGTACAAATCTTACCACGAAGCACATTTTTTAAAAGAAATATACCTTTTTATTAAAATAGTTGAGGAAAAAAATATAGAATGTCCTCATTATAACAAGTATTTGACCTCAGAGAATTTTTCTTATCATTATCTCCTACAGAACAGGATGCGTAGCTGCTTTACAAACAACACCGCCAAAAAACGAGATTTCCCTTTATGCTCCAGCCTATTAATAACAACGCCAACCAGGCGAAAACACCGAGTCGGAAACGCGAAACCCAAACAAACCCTGATTAGAAAAGCATTGTCGACCTAAAAGCCCATTAAGCGTAAACACAAAAAACTCCACCATTCAAAAGTAGTAGACAAATTAATAAATCATTTCTCCGGCACACAGCAACAAAAACAGGATGGTCAAAAAACAACCATGTATCTTATGCCTCTACCCTCAGCTTTTTGTTAAAAGTGTCTAACAGGATTCGGTACAATAGCGTATCTCGTTAGCCGTGGCAAAAGAAGGCGGATCTTTCCCTCCCCCTCAGAACAAATCTCCTGGGGAACATAGAAAGAGGTTGGGACTATCTGGTAGATAGCCTAAGTAGTCGAGACAGAGAAATGGAATGGAATGGCTCGCGAAAAAGAAATAAAGGAGGCAACCGAATAGTATTCTGATATCCCTTGGCGCAGATCTTACATTTGCCAGGTATAAACCCGCCATCTTGCAGTAGCGTCCTGGGATTGTAGGGGCAGATTGGAATCTACTGCGTTAGAGAGAGAGAAGTGCCACTTCCTTTCCCGCGTACTAAGATGTCAATTGTTTTATCAAAAGATGGTTGTAGGTGTGAAGTTATGAAATTTATATGCATAAGAAGCTAGATGCAGTGTATATTACAATGTATTTTTCTTCTAATTAAAAAAAAGTGCTTGAGCACAATAACTTTGCGTATTGTTACTTCATACAAAGGGAAACGAATCCTGTCTTCTAAATTATTTTTACATGTGTACCAAATGTAATAATTCAACATTAAGATATTATCAATAAATAAGTATTACTGGTCAACGTTTCAAGTGGATTCTAACATGCTGATTTTGATCAAATTTTTTAGCAATCAAAATTTTTTACCATGGAAGAAAATTGACATATATTGAAGTTCCTTTATACCAACTGTCGCCAACTGATGTCACCAATTCGATGGTCAGCAGAAAAATTGGGAATACAGTAATAAAGAGTAGTACTTAAATAAATTCATTTTGTTTGTTAAGAAATACCCCTACATTACAGCTTTGTTATCTGTATATATAATGAATGTATTTCACATTAATAAAATAAGTTTTCTGATTATTATTACACATGAATATACTATTTTTTTTCTGAATTCATATTAGAGATCTGTCAAATATAAAATCATATATTTAGTGTTCCATGAAGTTCTAAAGGTCAGTGATCGCTGCTTTAAACTGATTATCTCTTTAAAAGTTTATCATAACAAATAAAATTCTTTGTAAGAAATAAAATATTCCTTTTTTCTTAAATGTATTGCTTTCTTGGTTAATTTATATCGCTTACATAACTGATTTTAAAGCAGAAAATCTTACAATTTGGGCAATTTTTATCATCAAAAGTTTATTTTCTTTTATCAATTTTTTTACTCCATTGTCTATGTATTGATTTTAATATCTTCTACCAAGATATGACTCATATTTACGTTCCGATCGTATTATAATGTTTAAGCATTTTATTATATATGGTATAGACATCTTTATTAAATTCCAAACCACATAATATTTTCCTTTTTCACAAAGGAAAAGTAATTGATTTTAATACATGACTGCGATGAAGAGAAGAGACGTTCACCTTATTAAATTATGTGGTTAGATCCAAAATCTTTTTTTAAATTTATTGTTATCAAATGGTTTCTCTAAAATTCATTAATATCGACTAAAACAGCTTGACCTCAATCTTCTTTGGTATGTTTTTCATTGTAAAAGTTAAATAATTTTATTGATTCACTTTTCTGTAAATAATTTGATTTGGTCTAGAGGTTTTCATCTCATGCTTCGTGCAGCTGATTGGTACACATTATATCGGGTTCACAAATCAATGTGTGGAATTTAGAAGACTGTGGTACCAGTTCCAGTACTATCCTAGTCTTCTGTGCCGGATTTTAAGTTAGATAACTGAAACAAAAATTTTCGTGAAGTGTTAATTCAAAGTAAAGAAAAAATTTTCTATCAAGTTCCTTCAAAAGTTATTTACTGATATTTAAATATTGAAGATTGTTGTTACTGTTGTTAAAATTCAATTCACATTTCCCATTACTTCCATGGGCGTATATATACGCTTAACTCACCCTGTGCGTTAAGTACCTCTGCTTATAAACCTTTCCAAATTACAAATCTTTACATTGCACTGCTATCTATGAAACTACTCCGAAGGATTTGGAGTGCAACATTATGATTTTGACAATGTTTGTGAAGGATTTACTTATTTCAGAGAAAGAATTTCTTATTTATGCCCCTTCCCTTTTTCTCCAATACATCGCATAATTACACGAGTCTGTGTGAAAAAAAGTGCTACTCGGAAGTGAATCATGCAACTTTTCCTCCACATTTAAGATATTAAATTAAAATACTGAGTACATAATTCAAGTATTTCCCTTTTGTTTGAGGGCAGGGGGTACTTAAATTCCTAAAAAAAAGTAAATGCGTATACACGGAACAAGCATTAATAATATCTATAAATGTTACAAATACATGCATCTTTTTTCTTAAATTCAGTAAATAGATTCAAATCAGTTACATTGTCCATTAATTAAGAACGAAAAGAAGAAATTCCTTGCGTACCTTCCGAATTTCCGTCACGTAATTCCATCACAATCAAGTTAATATTCACCCAACTACAAATGAGAGAAGCAGTTAGCGAGAGTGATTCCTCCACTATTTTACGAAACACCTCACGCTGGATCCAACCAGGTGTCGGGATACTCTTCACCTCAAAGATTCTTGACGTTTTCATCAAGCAGAAGCTCCCGAACAGATGTCCCGGCAATTACTTTAATTGAAGGTTCGCAAACGTGTGCTCTCCTTTCAACAGATCACTTCGTATCAATTTTCGGCAGTAGGTACGAGCAGGAGGGCAAGCTATAACCAAATTCTGACATCACCTGTGCTCGTAACAAAGGAGCAGTCTAGGTAAATGGGAACGATTACGGATCATAGCAATTAGTTTGTCGCTTTAGGTTATTTAAAGTAAGCCAGATTTTCCAATCATTAGACATTTTCTTACGGTGCAGGAATTAGGAGTATCTTTCCTCCTCTTTTAAGAGTTAGAGCATTTGATGTTTAGTTTTCCTAAATTGTCAGTTGTATAAATGTTTGTCTGCAGGTAAATACTATGCCATTTGATTAACTTAATTAAGATAACTTTCGTATTCTGAAGATTAAAAATAAACTTAAGAATACTTGTAACTTAAAACTAAAAATTTGTTTACGATTTAATAAAACTTCACTCAAGTAATTTTACTTCAATACAAAATAATTCTTCTTATTTATTTATTAAACTAATTCCAAATTCCTCAACTATATGTATAGCTATGAGAGTAGCAGTTGTGCGTATATACATATGTTCATGTTTGTTGTAGAACCTGTAAGCTGGTGTATTTTATAATAAATCACAAAGTTCCATTCCATTTTAAAAAGTTGTAAAATTTATAACAGTGATTTCCCTTAAAACTGTTTTCTTTTAAGGCTTAGGAGCAATATCAAATGCTTAAATACATTTTCAGATATAAATATTTTCTGATATTAATAGTTCATTCTGATTCCATTCTGTGTACAGAACAACGTTTTAGTATCCCATTCATTTCTGCTGGAATATAGTCATTTGTTCCTGAAAAGAGTATGTTACACAGTCTTTTTATATACTGTTGCGCAATAAACCTGTACATGTAATATTATCCAAGTGGATACTTAACATTATATAATACATTGAGAAATGTATTATTTAATTGAATATTTTTAAGATTTAGAGATTCGGAATGATAGAAATAACCATATTTCTCTCAGATATACGAACTTACCTTAGATGCTCTTTTTCCCCGTTATAAAGATTCTAATTTTTCAATATTATGCAAGGACAGCATTAAATATTTCATTGAAAACATATTTATGTATCAATATTAAATAAATAGCGAATATTACAGGGCATTGATGACACGTGACCGGGGAGAAATGTTATAAGTTTTAAAAGGTATTTAAAATTAATTATTTTAATGGTTACTAAATTACATCTCAGTAACTATCTTGCTTTTATAAAGTTGGTTTTCTTGGAGAAGACCCGTTATCAAATATCTTCTTGTGTTTCCCCCAAATATGAGGCATTTGTCTAAGGAAGGTTTTTTGGAACTCTCCAAGGGGGCGAGTAAGTGCATATTTAGTACATCGTAACTTTGAACCTCGGTCCAGTGACGAGACAGAGACATGAGTTAGCAACTCCTCTCCAAACTATTATACCACGTCACTGAATGGACTTTGAGCCTCTACAGATTTAATGCGCAGCATCTCTCCTCTACACGGCAGCTCATCAGTTGCACTAGGGCAGGGGTGGCGAACCTTTGTGGATAAACGTGCCATTTTTTTCTAAAAAAGCATATAATGAGTTATAGACGTGCCGTCAAATAATTTTTACTTGTGAGTTTGTACTGTATAGTTGTAAATGTTTTAGTTATACGTGTAATTCAAATTACAGTAACATTAGTGTAACTTCTGTTGTTGCAGATTGTGGATGACAAAATAACTTATATTAGGATGGTGTAAGATGTTACTTTTAGTAGAATGTATGCTGAATTGGTGTCATCTGCCCCTAGCGTTCTTTCTAAGCAATTATTATTTATTTATTTTTTTTTTTGTGGTTCATTTTTTTTTGACAAGAGGATTTGCGATTTGTTTCAGAATGCCGTTTTACAGACGATGTTTTTCATACCACTGTTGCGGAACATAAAACACAGACCACTTGGTCGCCTTTACTAACTATGCCATATTGCTAGATTCACCCGAGTTTGAAATTCTCTGTTACACTTACTATCTTGCAATTTTTGTTCTTTTGCTGAACTAGACATATTAAATAAGAGAAAAATCGTAAATATAACACAAATAAACTTTAAAATACAGTTGAGTCAACGAAATTGGCTATTCTATGCCTCGACAAATTTTGCATCATAAGCAACTGTAGTCCACAACGTAACTAAGGCATAACAATAACAAACGAGGGTGCTCACCGCCATCCTGGGACCGATCACTTGCATTTGTTCGTAATACTTCATAGTGAACTTTGTTATTTTGAAGAAAATGCAAACCATTTCAATCACTGGCGTGCCCAAAACATTATGTTGCGTACTATTGAGGGCACGCGTGCCACTGGTTCGCCTTCCCTGCACTATTTCTTGAACTCATGACGCGACAGTAACGTTCGTGGCCATAGCACCTAAGCCACGGCCCCACACCTCTCCAAAGAATATATATTGTATACATTATTTTTATTTTTAGTATATAGTTTCGATCCTCGTATAACGAAAGATTCACCATATACAGGGACAGATACACATTAAATCTGCTGAGGAAGCCTATTTAGGCATCATTCTCTTCAATTGATCAGGGTTCAAAATTACCAGTCCCATCACCGATACCCCTCGTGCATATTTGAAATACGACATTAATATGAGACAATCATTCAAAATATATATAGCGGATATGATGATTTTTTTAAGATGCAAAATTGGATTTATGGCAGAATTAATTCAAAACTTACAAGGTTAAACGATTGGATAAATGTCTGACTTAAAGTTGGCATACCGTAAAATCTGGCGTTTTAAGCGCACCGCCATATAACGCACACTTATAATTTCAAGCTGCAATTTTTGATTTTTAGATATATTCGCTGTATAACACGCACCCTCTTTTCCACAAAGAAACTTGAAATGTACATATGCAATGCTCTTGTGTTTTTAAGTCATTTATTCGAGGTATTATTCCAAGCCTAAGAAAGAAATAGAGAGAGAGAGTGTGTACTTCTAGTACTGCAACTCATTAAGTTCTTAAAGAATGCCAATTTTTTTAATAAATAGTATTTCGATACATACAGAAGTCTCATTTTTTCTATACTTATCTTTTTTTTTTTAATTTTTAATGTTCCCACTTTTACAGCCGGCGTATAAAGCGCACCCATAAATATCGATCTTATTTTTTGTGTTAAAAGTTCACGTTATACGCCGGATTTTACAGTAAATGTATATTTAAAATTATTTATAAATGATTTTATTTTTCAAAAATATACCAATATATATGCACACTTTCTTTTATATCACACTCATTTCAACTTTGTGACTGGTTTTAGTCTAAATAATGTTAGCTCTCATTACACTGTAGAATAGAGAATACAAAAACAAAATAATAATAATAATAATAATAAACTTGTATTTTAAAACCGATTGATAAACATTATATGCATAACATGACATATTTTTTTTCTTTCAAAGATTTTTCATCTACTTCAAATGCTTTCAAGAAGAAAAATATATCGTTATTGCCATTTCGAATTGGCGAATCATACTTCAGTTAAGGCATTTGATTCAAAATAAAATAAATAAATTCCTCCATTCATCTGTTACAGACAAGTTGCTTTTTTTCTAAAAAATAAAATTTCAATGTATTATTTATCGTGCATGATTCTTCACTCAAACGAATTCAATTTTTCATTCCTTCCATCTATTTTCCATTGACACTTCAGCACCTATCTTCCGGAACTTAACAGAAGAAAGAGTTAGAGATAAGTAGTCGAAAATTCCCAAGCATTTGCTGTTGATTTTCAAAGAGATCTGTTGAGATAAAAGCTCGATTTCTCGGTAACAAAGAACAAAAATAAAAATAAAATGAGAAAAAGACTTTTTCCCCAGAAGACATGCCCTTGCTCGATTGTCTCTTTAAATATATCATTTGCTAAAGTTCCTTTTCAAATTCTTAGATAAGTTTAGAGGAAATGTTAGACGAAATAAAAAAAAAAGTTTTAAGAGTTAAGTTGTGTCAAGAAAAAAAATTGTCTTGTATTTCTGAAGCTGTAATTTTGTAAAAGACAGAATTTAATGGCAAGAAGATAAAGTTGAAATTCCGTGTTGTGGCATTGTTGAAAAGCGGTTTTTTTTTTTTTTTTCCTTTTTTGGAGAAAAATATGTAACTTTCAAAAAAAAAAAATATTTTTTCCAAATTTTTAATTTTAGAGTACAGGTTTAGGTAATTTTTAAAGAACAGAATGAAGAATAAATTCACAGTTTTTTTTTCAGTAAGGTATTACATGCAGTTCTTTTTACCGGGGGATTTGTATGACTATTGTTTTTAATATTTTCAAAATAATATATTTGTTTTCTTAGTAGAGATTTTTTTAAACTAAAATTGAATATATATTTATATATTGAACTATATAAAAGCAAATTCTCTTTGTTTTCGCAGCGTATAAGATTTGTTCACAAAAATGTACAGTTAAATAACTTTGAATAATTTCAAAAATTTCGTAAATAACTGAAAAAAATTATATTTACATAAATATGCAAAAAAAAGTAATAAAATTCCACTTTTTTAAAAATTTTATTTTTAAATTTTTGAATGAAGCAATTTTTTTCAGATTATTTAATTTTTGAAAGATGTAATTTGCAACACTTTTTTAAGTTTTAATACTGAATCTTGATATTAAATCTATAAAAAAAACATAAAAAAATATACTTGAAAGCGAGAAATTTTCGTAAGAAAATAAGGATTGTATTATTATTATTTTTAAATGACTATCTCAAGAAATATAGGAGGACTTTTGCGCTTGCGGATGGTATAATTTTGAGTCAGGGTCAAGCGAATAAAAGGAAAATTTATGAAAAATAGATCCCTCGGTTTTACATTGTAGATACTTTCGTCGAAACTTGAGTAAAATAAAACTGCATAAAACTGGAACAAGGATATTATAAAAAAAGGGGGAAATGGTTTAATTATTTTCAGATAAATATTAATGCTCATACTTTTTTAATTTACTTTTGAAAATAAAAAAAAGAAGAAAAGAATGAAAAGTATTTGCTATAAGAAAGCAATAGAAAAACATAACATAAATAAACAATATTGTTTGCAAATAAAAACATTAAGAAGCACACACAAATTCTGAATATTCCGTACAAATAAAAACAATGATCAGATTCAGAATACCATGCACAAAATTAAATAGTAAACAATTTTAAAGCAAATAATATTCATAATAAATACAACTTAAAGAGAAATAAAGACTAGTTTTTATACTCTTTCAGAGCTTCTCAAAGCTAAAGTTTCCTTTTCTTCGTTTTCGCACGGGTATCAAGTCACTAACATAAAATTCATCAACTTTTTTGCTCAGGCTATGAATTGTCTTCGTTTCTTCTTCGTGCATTATAATTGATTTACTATTAAGTGTACAAAATCGGCAACTATATATAACATTTGTTGATTTGGGATGAGGTAATAAAGTTCTTCATATTAATTTACGGCATTTTTTTTAATGTTCTTTGAAGTCTTAAGGCTCTCTTAGTATCATAATCTGCATTCAAATATAAATCCGCGGTTCTTTACAAAAACGGAATTCCTTCAGAAATCATTCATTAATATAGTCTTTCTTTAATTCATTATGCAAATCAATAAAAATAAACAGAACATTTTTCTCTCATTTAAAAATTGTTTAAAAGGGGGAAAAAGCATAATTTAAGTACCTTGCAAGCCGAGCGATGAATTCATATAATTAGTTTTTATTTATTTAAATAAATATGTATTTGCTTTGGAATGCTCCAGTGCTTCTCCCCCTAGTTTTGTATATTATTTTAAACAATAAAAGTATAAAATTCCAGATCTTCTCCAACTATCCGAAAAAAAAATATTAGATTTAGAAAGGAGTCAGAAGATATATGTACTATGTTGAATCAAAAAAGGAGAAATATTCATGTTTTAAATAAAGTAATTATCGAAAATGCTTATTTATATATTTCATTCGATGTAATGTAATTTCTTATTCATCCATTCATAATTGTAGATTTGATAGTTGTTTATCGATATGTATGTTTTTCCTCTAATTTCTTTTTAAAATTTTCATTTATTTCTTTGTAAGAACTTTTTCTATTTAATTCTTATTTATCTTATATTTTACAATCATATGGTTTAATACAATAAAGTATAAACCAGTTTACTCTACTAAAACGATTTTAAAGTTCCGTTGGGGTAACGATCAGAAATAATGCTCATTATTTTAAACAATAAAATAACTTTCATAAAAGAAATTGCAAGATATTGAAAAGAAAAATCAATTGCATTATATTATTTTTAAATTATTGGAGAATATATATATTAGTATGTTTTTTTAACATTTTAAAGATCAAACACATTATACCCAATGGACACTTGTTTCTAAAACTATTTTCATTATATTAATATTGCAATTTTTTTTTTTTTTTTTTTTTTTTTTTTGATCAAATGAAGTTTAAAGTAAATTGAAGTATGTGCAGGGTGTTGTTGTATTCGACCGACAAATTCGGAAGGGTGATAGTTAGCAGCATAAGGACGACAAATCAACCATAGAACATGGGGTCGCTAAATCACGTATACTCGGAGTAATTCACGAAAGAGAGTAATTCATGAAGTATGTGATGTCAAGTGGAATGAAAAGGGACAATAAGAGGTAAGAAATATATAAACGTAAAGCATGTTTACAATACGAACAGTGCATCACAGTTCGACGTCAGAAATGCAACAAGTGACTGTCACAGGAATTATTCAAAGTTGCGGCTGTGTAGATCATAGCACAGTCAACACCTACGGACGAAGAATTGTCGGACGCCTTCGAGAAAATCTGGTGTGCTGGCGATGTCAACTGAAACGAGGACGATTCGTGCTGTAAGATCCTCTACTGTAACCACCGGCATCTCTTTCACAAGCAATTTCAGGTGATTTCAAAAGAATAAATTCAAGAGATTGAGATTTGGGGAGCATGGAGGCCAAGCAATAGGTCCTATGTAATTAGTCCACCTCCCTATATATGTAGCATGTAGGGATGGCGATCTGAGATCGATTAATCGAAAGATCGATTTCTCGGGGAAAAAAAATTGATTTTTTAAATCGTTATGTGGCACTGAATCGATTCAGTGAATCGATATTTCATCCCAGAAAATCGACATTCGATTTTTTTCTGGTTTGGTAAAAACCATAAAAAAACGAAGAATTTAAACACTATTTATCGCAGGCAGTTGCGCACCTTTATCGCAGGCAGCATGATCCATACTTATTGGCAAGAACAAAAAACTCTATTTTTCATCGCGTTCATTCATTAGCCATGATTCGTATGAGTATCGTGAGATCATCTGTTCCTTGTGAGCGCCATTTTTCGATTGCCGGCAACATCGCAAGTGATCAGCGGAACCACTTGGATCCAAGTAGACTTGAGACTGTTGTTTTTAAAAAGTTTAGATATTAAACATTGGGAACTATAAGCTATATAATCTATTTTCTAAACTTTTCAATGTAACAAATACATCTAGAAAATAAATGTCTTCTTTTATACCTGATACTTTCATATGGTTATAAAAATAATTGTAATTGTCGAATTCCCTGAACTAAAAAAATCCCCTGACTTTACTGATAAGAGATTGTTTATCATTGTTGTTGATTGATTGTTTTTCATGTTTTTCATAAAATGGATTTATGTTTACTTTGTAAATGCAGACTTGGAAAAAAAAAATAGATTGTTTAGAAAACGATCTTTTAGACCTCGATTTATATGTGAATCGATTCCTCAGGTTACGATTCGAATCAATTTAAAAATCGATCTTTTTCGGAAAGGATCTCCATCACTAGTAGCATGGAGGTGGTTTCGTACTAAAACCTGGTGTTATACACCATCGTGTATGAGCCACACGTTCTTATGAGCACTGACCAAGTATCAACTCCTTGAGCTCGTGTTGTAGGAAAACAAAGTATTTTTAGGCATTAGGTA
>BMAV01020289.1:149067-165231 GCA_019973955.1 Trichonephila inaurata madagascariensis
GACCCTTTTGATGACTTGTGTCAAAACTTGAAAAGGTTTTTTCTCACTTTTTAAAGCATTCAGTTGAACTGAAATTTTATAGACACGATTGTTTTGGATGACAATACGATACTTGAATGATAATTAATAAAAATTAATTACCACTTAATGTTGTGATTCTGTCCTATGCATGTATATATTTATATGAATTGTAACTAAAATAAAATTTTTCTTCATTGATCTAAGTAGGAATTGACTGAAATTTTTTTTTTTTATATTACTTGTTTTTCTTATGCTCTCTCTCTGTCTTTTTTTCCAAACTATCATTTTTACACCCAGAATATAACGCGCACCCGTAAATTTCGATCATACTTTTTGCGTTAAAAGTGTGAGCTATACACCAGATTTTACGTATAATACCCACATATATATTTTAAAGTTTGAAAACAAATCTGTTCATTTCGTGCATATACGAAACGAATATCACTGTATACATCTGCATTCATGTGCGTGGTGTACGTGCGCATGCATGTGTGTGCTGCAACCATTTTTATTTTTTCTTTTTCACTTTCAAGATAGGAACTAATACATTTTTAAGGTTAAAAGTTTTAATCAAGGGTGATTTTTTTTAAAAATAATTTTGAATATATATATATATATATATATATATATACTAAATGTTTAAAACGTTACGCCACTAAACATTTAAAGTTAAAATATGAATTTTGCTTCATTTAATTATCATTAATATAATTGTATTTTCGTTTTAATTAATATCAGTTAATAGAGCTTACATGTGCAAAGATCTACCCTTTTTTTTATTTGACCAGTGTTATGGATGTCACTTTGATTTATATAAAAGTTCTTTCAAAATAAAGTTCTGAGTATCGCGGAGTGTTATAAGCTAATGTGTGGCAAACTTGAAGCTAAAAAACACCTTCTTTTATATTTTTGCATGATCACATTAAGTACACAAAGAATTGTTTTATTTCATATGTAAATTGCTACTTTTGACATCGATGCGTCATTAATTGAAAGCTTGAAATATTAACATTCTTTCTATTGACTGAACATTACGACACATTGAAATTAAAAATACAGTTTTTAGAACATATTTAATTGATTTTCTTCTTCAGTTTTCAAATCAATGCAACTATGCACATACCTATAAATTTAAGAAACTAAGCAGGACCCTATATTTATTTAACTTTACAAGAAGAGGAAATTAATTAAGGAACTGCATTGACATTTTATATATAATATATATATGAGTTTTACATATGAGAGTTATACAATGTCATAAATTTACAAAAATAAAAAAAATGTATAACACTCATGTAGAAATCAGCAGCTAATATTTTTCCAGACTGTATTATCACTCAAGTACTTCGTTCCTCAGCCTCATAGAAATGGCTTAAAAATATTTAATGATTTTATTGTTTTATTCTAATTGCCCGTTTCTCTCTAATTATAACCATTCATTATTGTTGAAATTTTTCCATTTCGTTCATTATATATAATTAAAAGAAAAATTATGTAAAAAGAAAAAAACTATAATTGGTAATTTAATACGAACTTTACTTGATAGTAACAGTAATTAGCAAGAAGTTTAAGAATTTATTAATAACTACATAACTCTGCAGATTAGTCACAAAACATGTACTTTCTAGAATTTTTTTTTATTGCGGGCCAAATTCACACACATATTCAAAGCTATAATTAGCAATGATGAAAGATGTTTTGTATGTTGGATCATAATTAATCTAAGTTTAACCAAGTTTTAAAGAAAAAGTTATTAGGAATCATTAATTTATCTAAGTTTAACCACACAAGCTAATAAAAAAATTATTAGGAATCATTAATTTATCTAAGTTTACCCAGCTTAATAAAAAATTATTATTCAGTACTAATGTAAAATTTTACGGCTTTAATTCAGAAAAAATTAGAATTCATGCATTTATCTTAAATTATATAAACATTTAAATAGAATTTTTAGGGAAAAAAAACCCCAAAGAACATGATTTTAATATTTTTATTATTATTTAGCATTCCTAATTCTGTGATAAATGATGAAAAAATTATCTATTCAATAAAACTCTCTAGGATTTTTTTCTTCAAGAAAATAATTATAACAGGAGAAAGAAGAAACAGATCTAAATTTTAATTGTACATGCCAAATCATAATACACTTCTGGTTCTTAAAATTACTACACCAAGAAGAAATGCAGATAACAAAATAATATTTATTGGTCAGGTATATTATACTAAAAAATAACAAGTGACTAAATTTTCAAGAAATTTGGATGCATAGATCCTGATAAATCAGTACCCAGAACAACCACCTCTGGCAGTAATAGCAGCATTTATACGCTTATGCATTGAGTGAAAAAGAGATTGGATGGCATGTACAGGTACAGATGCCCATGCAACTTCAACACGATCCCACAACTCATCAACTGTAGTTACTGGCATTTGATGACGAGCCAGTCCATCGGAAACCATGGACCAGACGTTTTCTATTGGCGAGAGATCTCGTGAACGTGTAGGCCAGGACAACAGCCGAACATTTTCCGTATCAAGAAATGTCCGTACAATACCGGCAACATGCTGTCATGCATTATCTTGCTGAAGCGTAGGGTTTCATAGGTCTGGAATAAAGGGTAGAGCAACGGGACATAACACACAGAAATGTAACGTGAACTGTTCAAAGTGAAGTCAATGTGAACAAGAGGTGACCGAGACGTGTGTCCAATAGCACTCCATACCATCAAGCCAGGTAATGGGCCAGTATGAAGATGGCGAATGTAAGCTGCGAATTCACCGCGATGCCGCCCGACATGGATGCGACGATCTTTTGCTGTCAACAGGACCTGGGTTCATATGAAAAATTGATGTCTCTCCATTCGTGCCCCCAAGATCGTCAATGATCCCACCATTAAAGACGCTCCTGTTTGTGATGCAGTGTCAAGGGTAACCGCAGCCATGGTCTCCGAGCTGAGAGTCCATGCGGCTGCAAACGTCGTTGAACTGCTCGTGCAGACATTTGTTGTCTTGTAAACCGGTGCTCCACAACCTTTTTATCGCTGCGGACCGGTCAACGTTTGATAATTTTACCACGGCCCTCTGAGGGTGGAATACGTTGATTGTTTATATTTTAGATTGTTTTGATAAAACAATTTTAATTTAGGTACATTTAAATATGCCTTCAGAATAAAATATAGTTACACCAAAAATGAATAAAAGTGATTTAATGTGGATTATAAAGTGATTTCCGTAGAAAGTTGCGCAAATCCTAGAGAAATGCACCTCTTTAAATAAAATGGCAATAGTTTAATGTTCCTTAGGTGGCCCGGCACCATTTGATCCACGGGCCGGGGTTGCGGATCACTGTTGTAAACGACCCCAATTCTTGGTTCAGGGCTCGTGACGTGGCTGTACGATCCATTAAGGCCATGCGGATAACATACCTTTCTTCTCGGCTGCTAATAATTGGGGGCCGTTGAGATCCAGCATGGAATTCCGTATTACCCTCCTGAAACCATCGATTTCCTAATCTCCTAACAGTCATTGGAATCTCGAACCAACGTGAGCAGCAATAATGCGATACGATAAACCCTAATCCTGGTATGCTACAATTCGACCTTTATTAAAGTTAGAAATGTGCTGGTACGCATTTCTGCTTCTTACATGAGGCATCGCAATAACTTATCACCAGGTAACAACGTTCAAATGCAATTTGTGTAGAAGAAACCAGTTGAACAATTTCCTCATTTAAACACATTGTAGGTGTAGCTACCGGCGCCTGCTTTGTTTGAAGGCTCTGAAAAGCTAATAATTTACATATCACAGCACCTTCTTCCTGTCATTTAAATTTCACGTCTATATCATATCGTCTTCTTGGTGTATCAATTTTAGTGGCTAGTAGCGTATTTATCAGTGAAACTAAATTGAGATACAATAAATCCTCGACTTGCAATGTGTATTTTAAAAATTCTAAGAATAGTAAACCATACTTCATCTTAAAATAAATAAAGTACCTTAATTTATTAAAAATCAGTTGGAGTCACACTCGTAACCTGCGATTAGCATTGGATAATCAGAAGAATGATTTTTCGTCTGAAGCATGACCCTGTGTCATCGCACCATCCACATCGTCTTCTCTCAGTACCATAGCAAATGGAATCGTCAGTGCTGTCGTTTCAGTAGTAGTCTTCTTAATGTAAGCTATGAGTGCATGTTACTGCCAGTTGATGGGCAATCACTGGTCGATTTGAAAATATCAAGGGCTGTGAAGATGTGACGGAAATTACTTGCGGTGACTCCATCGTATGTCGATGGATGCTGCGATCCTCATGTGCTGACGTCATTTTTAGCGAAGCCGGCATTCCTCCAGTTAGTGACATTGTCTTGTTCCAACCTTCTTTACCACAGCTGGTACACCATAGACACGTCTGGGTGGATGTCGGTTTAGATTTAATATACAAATCAACCTGTTCAGTCTGATCACCATACCCGTTTCAAAATCTGCTGAACAGTCTCCATGGACAATGACATGGCATTCTTTGTTCATATATGTATCTTCTAAGATAAGGGAAAGTATGCATAATGACTTTTCCCTGGTAGAAATAACGGCATGGATACTGTTCATTTGTAGATTTTGCAGGTCACTTGGTAACCCTACTCAAATCACGATGAAACGCTGTGCAGATTCTAAAGTTTGCATAATTTGCTGACCGCTCTCTCTTGCTAATGCGTTTTCAATGCCACGTATTATATATCTTGTGTTTAAAATGAGTGATTTCAACAATTTTTTAGCTCATATTCTATTTAATTATTTTTAAATAACATAAAACTCAATTCAACATTTTATAATTATTAATGCAAATTAAATTAAAATTGCATCAAATAGTTTGTTAAAATAAAACTGGATATAAAAACAACGCTTTGGCATCATTTAATGTATTTATTTTCAGGTGTATCTTTTTTTCAAAAAAAAAATTGCTTAGTTTTTTTTTTTTTTTTAATTTATATAAAATTTTTAATTATTCTATGAAAGTTTTCCAACCATCAAATACAATACATTCAAAAATACTCAATAAATAGGAAACAAATATCAATAATAGGAACAAATAATACAAATATGAAATAACGCAATTAAATACTAAATTCAAATACGTAGCATAAAATGAAAACTTCCATAAAATAATTACTTTTCCTTGTATATTTTGTTTGGTATTTGTTTTTAATCCGAAATAAAAAATTTCAAGAAAAACAAAATTTTTAAGTGATCGTCTAATTGTTTACTTAAACTTAATCATTTCCAACCAAAGTAAACAATTTTCATTCCAGTTAGAAATAGAAAATAAATATTTATTTTTAAAATTAATATTTAACTAATGCGTTTGTCGAAAATAAGTCTTTTCGTAATGCATTCCTTAATTTTTTTAGAATACGTGTATAATTTCCATATTCTTTTCCAAAACATTTTAAAATTGCTACATTGTTAAATGAATTCTACACTCAACTATAACATTTCCAGATAACTATTCCTATCAAATGATCGATTACATATAAAGCATAAAATAATAATTTTTGTAGTCACTAAACATTAACATTCTCCCAAAGACTTTAAATCCAAATTACTCTCCTGCAAATGGTAATGCAACAAAAGAAACATCACTCGTTTTATGCGCATCTCCATCTTTCAATTCAGCTCTCAAGAGTAATTGCACAACCTCTGGTAATGACGGTCGACAAAAGAAAGGACGCAACCGTGTATGATAAATATAAAAATGTCATAAGAGTAACTATAATGAATAAGGCAGAAAAGCCTTGATCAGGGAATGGAATGAGTAATGCAACAAAATTTTAATTATAACAAATAGGACGGTTATTTTTAAGCATTTTCCCCGTCGACTTGTTTGTGAAGAGTTATGTGGATGACGATAGCATTTACCGGAGTTTCGGTTGTAATTGTGTGTCCCTTAAAATAGAGAGAGAGTCGTTTCATTTTGCGTTTTCAAGTACGCATGAATATTAATGTTAAAAATTATTAAAAATCTAATGTATTGTGCGGATTCTAGTAACTATTAACTTCTTTAAGTATTGATATTGTGTTAACATAGTTAAATTTATTATTATTTCCTTTTACCTGAATAGAAAAATTGTATGTCGCATTGATTAAATGCATAGCGAAAATCCTAATGCTTCATAACAATTGTATGGATCAAAATTGTTGCAATTTTTTGCAGCACAGGTCTTGGTACATTTAGTCATTATCCGATAGAAACTCGAGAACTCACAGATGTAGACATAAACTTTGACTTTTCTCTTAAAAGACAACAATTTGAGTCAAAAATTACTCCTTTTCCTGTAATCATTTCTGTAAGTGTACAAAAATGTATGTAATAATTCCGAGAGGGAGAATGATTTTAAGTATATCAAATTGCAGCTTTTATCTATATTGTGGGTATCAAAGTTAAAAAGAAAAGAAAAATTACAATAATATTTTTTAATTAACTTAATATCTCATTTTCCATTTGAATTTTCTTCAATACACATGTTTAAAACAAAAAGTGTTACTATTGATATTATTACAGCCAAAAATATCATCGATAAGTATGAAAAGGTCATCATTCATGAGATTATCATAAAAAATCACATTTAGTTGCATGACCAGCAACAGATTGGCACCAAGTTAGCTTATAGGATGTTTTACGGCATTAGACAAGAGTACAAATACCCAACTCACAATGAATACAACTGATTGGAGTTCATAACCATTTCTAAGTTACTCGTAAAGAGTAGTACTAGGTAACTATTTATTTCTTCTACTTTTAATGAGTTTTTCGTCGCAGAAGTAGACATACATTATTTTCTCATAATAGCGTAGGTAATTTTCCTGTATTTAAACTTCGAACAGGGGTGAAATGAGCTCCACTCAACTGGACATTATACTAGAGTGAGTATTTTCAAAAAACCATGTTTTAAAACAAAACATTCGGATTAAATTTAACAATGCTGCATCTGTTCTTAATATAATAATCCGTTGTATGGAATTTCAATACAATAATTAAAACTTAAAAATTCCTGCTTTTATAGGAATAATCAGGATTAAATAATGATATGCAGCGTTATGAATTTTGTTGCATGATATGGACCTTCGATTATATTTGGGATTAATCACACAACATATATTGATATTTTTAATTATGTGTGTGTGTGTAAAGATATGGATACACTAATAAAAGTTCGTTTAAACTTAAAATACTATTTTCAATTTTTTTATATCAATACAAAGATAAAATATTTAATTTTTTATTATGTTGTTCTTGTGGCTAATGCCACCTGTCTGACGTATTCAGAAGGAGGTCCACGAAATGCATCGTGGCAAGGGGCTAAAAGTACGCCAGTCGTTGGCCTTGGCCCTGAGCACCATACAGGTGAAAATACGAATTAGCTCTTCGAAATTTCCCGAAGAGGCGATAGATCGCGACACAAACTATCTCCACCACCACAATTTTGGCATGGAAGTGAAGGGGAGAGAAATATTCTTCACTCCCCTGCACTCGTGATTCAGCCCACAAGACTTTCGGACCCACTGATTTAACGAGCACGTACTCCGTGTGTACTTGGAGGGTATTTGGTGCCATCGGGCATCGAACCCAGGCCATCCGGTCTGGAGTCCGCTGCTCTAACCACTAGGATACCCACGGCCCTTATGTTGCTGTTTTTTTTGTAACTAATGCCACCTGCCTGACGAAGTCAGATCAAAGCCCATGAAATTCATCGCGGCTAAGGGCTAGAATGTTTACGCCTGTCGTTAGCCTTAGCTTTGAGCACCATGCAGGTGACAGTACGATTTGGCTTCGTTCCACCCCAATTTAGAGGGAGAAAACTCTGGGGGTAGCCAGAGGCCTCCCACCTCTCTCTCCCCCTTCCATTAACCTCACTAGAGGACTTGCGGCATGACGGCTATTTAGAGTACCCCCATCCCGCAAAGGCACTATACATTTACAAACATCCATGACTTCTCCGGGATTCAAACCTGGTCCCTATGGCACCGCAGTCAGCCACTATACCGGTTGGGTGACTATATATATATATATATATATATATAAACACACTATTTATAAAATTATTATATTTCTTAAAAGCATGCTTATTTTTCTTATTTTACACATTATTTCTTATTTTTTTTACTAATCCTTAATATTATGACTAGTTTTAACTAAGGAGATTTTATGATATACAGAAATTTAACCAGTTCTTTTTGGAAAAATTCAAGAATTTTCAGGCAATCTTAGTATTATATTTTAAGGATAAGAAAACGTATTTTTACTAAGGATTCTTAATTCAGAGAAAAGGAGAGTCTTTTCAACCAATATTGGAGAAAATAATGTGATATAGTTTTTATATTTTGCCGCATTCGTTTTGAAGTTTTATTGTTTCTCGGAATAAATTGATTTCAAAATGATGCTTTGGTTCAATTTTTCCGTCTCAGTTCCAGACATTTTCCTTTCCTTTTTTTTAGTTCATTATTATTGCTGGTTTATCTAATTTGATAAAAGTTAGATACATTGTTACCGAATAGGAAATTGCTTAGAAATAGTCAAGGCTATGTGATGGATAGTTATATATTTATATAAAAAGAAGTTTCATCTCTCTTTTCAAAAAATTTATATGATACATAGCAAATTCTTAACTTATCATCTGTAAAATTTCGAAATAGAGATTATATTGATGTTTTCTTGAAAGTTTATCATAAATCAAAAATTAATGCCAGACAGAAAGTAATAAATTCATTGAATGTGTATTTTTTTCTAATATAGAAGTAATATGTATTATTTTTTGTATTTACGTATAGGTATAATTTTATTAGCGGTAATCCAAAAATATATTTCAATCAAGTATTTTCATTTTTGAAGCGATTTCTGGAGTTAGAAGTTTTCTTTCTTGCAAATTTTATCATTTTGCACAATGTGCTATGTAAAAGTTGTTCGGAAAGTAATTTCTTTTTTTTTTCCCGATAAAGGATTTAACTGTAATTTTTTCACACCCAACTTCACACTTAAGCCGAATAATCCTTATATGTTTTGAGAACTGATATAGCACGGCTTGATTGTCAAAAATCCAATTAATTCTACGCAGTAATTTTTAGTTGATACCCTTTCAATTATGAAGAGTGAAAAGCACCATTTTTTGGCATGTTTTGCTTTTTTACTATCTAAAAGGTTAAATTGCTGTTTAAAAAAGAAAAAAAAATTGCCGATGTGTATGGAGAAGATGTGTTAACAGTGAACCAAAATTTTTAGCAAAATTCCGATCCAGAAATGTTGATGTTGAAGATGCATCGTTTTCTGGAAGGCCATTTGAAGCTGATAAAGACAAAATAAAGGCATTAATTAATGCAAACTGGTGAATAGCAGATTGTAAGGTCACTGAGAGATTAAATTTATTGAATTCATCTATCCATGGCCAATTTAAAGGCTTAGGTTTAACCTCAAAACTCGACATATGAGTTCCTCATGTTATCAGAAGAAATTTGTGCCGTCGTGTTGATGACTTTGGTTTGCTTCTCAAACGTCGAGAAAATGATCCATTTTTGAAACGCATCATTAATGGGGATGAGAAATGCGTTTCCGATAGCAATGTCAAACGCAAGAAATCATAGAGTAAAAAAAGATAACGCGGATCGAAACATTTCGAAAGCTAAAATTCATCAAAAAAAGGTGTTGCTATCTGTTTTGTAAAATTTCAAACCCCCTTTCCCCGCCTTTTTTCTTCTTTTTTTACAACACATCAAATAATTCTGAAGCATACTTTCATCAAGCCGGCAAACTGAAAAAGAGGCAAGAATTGATTAACAGAAAAGGTATAATGTTCCTCCAAGATAATGTAAAACCTCATGGAAGTTTGGTAACTCGACAAAAGCTTTTACAGCTTGAATGGGATATACTGCCTCACCCACCATATTTTCCATATCTGGCATCTTCTGGTTATTATTCGTTACCGTCTCTACTAACTGTTTTAGACATTAAAACCTTTACTTCAAATGAGAAGGTCAAAAGTCTCCTGGGTCACTTTTTTGTCAGCAAACAACAAGAATTTTATGAACGATGAATCATGTTCCAGCCTGAAAGATTGCAAAAAAATTGGACCAGAATAGACAGTATATAATTAAATAAAATATTTATTCACTATATAAAAATGTCTCATTTGTACACACACACAAAAGAAAAAAAATTACTTTCCGAACAACACAAAATATTTTTTCACGGTTTACTCTAACTTGATGTAATTGCCTTAATTTACAAAGGAGAATCAATATTATTTTTCAAAAAAAAAAAAAAAAAAATTTGTTACTGAGATTTTAAGACATTAAACTTCATGCAGTATTAAAAACAGTCAGTGTGATTTCTTACAACTACGTGCGCATAAATTAATAAGAATATAAAATAAATAAATGGTTAATTGATGTGAGAGCCTCGATTTATATATAATTTTTATTATGAGCATATTCGTTATATTTCTAGGAATCGCCTGGATATCAAACTATTATTATTAAAGTGCCAGTACCATATAATAATTTTATTAAAATGAACTTTCGATTGCCTAGATGATAAATAAATTGATATTTTAAATAGCTTAAGAAATTCAGTGGTGATAATTTTTTTCGGTGCTTTTCCGTTTCGCCGGCACAAATCTCGCGAAGTTCACGTTATTAGCGACAATATGCAATATACATATAAAAATATTAATAAATATCAGTTCTCATTAGTTTTCCGTTCATTTTTGGTTAATTATGAAAAATACATTATTGATAAGAAAAACCACAGCTTCTTTTGAAAATATGGTTGTAAAAGATTACCAATGAGAACATTCCGTTTGGCGTCGATTGTATAATTTTTTGCGATTTTATCACATGCGCCGGCGAAACCTATTTTTCATTCTCCTTTTAATTCCTGTGACTTGCGTTTAAATTTTCTTGAAGAAATCATTTTTTTTTCTGTATGTAAATAGATATATTTAAAAAAAAGCGAGTGTCATTTTCACCACATATCTAAACAAAACCAAATTTACTTTAATTCTAGCAGCTTTTCGAAATTTTTAACATAATTTTTTAATTAATTTAATAGAATATTCAATTAATCAGTCTTTTTTGTTTTGTTTTATTTTCTGTAAATAATGAAGAAGAAAGGAAGCTAGTTTAAGGTTCTCTAGTTAAGGTTTTCATCAATAAAAGTTGTAATGAAATTATAGGACTTATTTTACCTTAGTTTTAAATATGCTTCTATGTTTTAAGCGATAACCGGCGAAAATGTACTGAGTAGGATTCACACATCATTAGTCATTTGTCTGTAATACTAAATTTCGGCATCGATTACCAATGATCCACAATGCAGCTGTAGAAGAAAATTAATTGAACCAAAATAGAAAGTACCATTAAATATCCGTTAATTTCTAATTAAGAGAACTTCCACGAAAATGTCATGATCATTTTTAAACTTTTTGTGCACTTTTTCAATTCTAAATTTATCAAAGGCTAGTTTATATTGCTTTAAAAAAACTATCTTCTTGATTCAATATAAGCGAAAACAAGAAAACTGCTAAATATATTAAATATATTCTTGCTTTTTAAACAAAGAAAATAATAAATATTTTTTGGAAAAATAGAAAAATCAACTAACTTTTATTACTTGCAGGAATGCGAGAAAACTAATTATTTTATGAACAAGCGAAATGCCATACAGTTGGGGCATAAGTGAATTGAAGACTTGGAAAATATTTATTTTCGAGTGGAGATGCCGAAAAAACATTTACCATAGCGTAAATTTCGTGCTAATATGGGTTTCTTCCAAATTTAAGGTAACCGAAAACGTTGAAAATTACCAAATTCAGTCAAGACAGATATTTTTGTTTATTATTTTATTAAGTAGAGCTATTTTTTTCCCCTTGGGTTTACAAAACATTCTTTGTTTTGTTTCTACGCTATCTAGAGGCCAAGCTACAATCAATTTTTTTAAGTTAATAAAACCGTAAGTGGGTCTTTGATCTACCAGAAGTGGGCATTTAAATTGTTCAAAATCTATCGTGGCGAGTCTGATAACTCAAAATATAACAAATGTATTTCTATAAAACATACTGAACCTGATATTTATGTTATTTTCTAGAAAATGTACTAAAATATTTCTTATTGTATTAATACTTTTCGAGTTAGGGCTTGTTATTTAAATAATGGTCTCATAAAGAATGTGACTTTTCTTATAATGTTTACTCCATCAAATCTAAAAATTTTAATTTTATTAAAACATTGAAATCTTAGTACATTCTTTGGATAAATGCATCTAATTTGTTTTGGAAATACTTTTACTAATATAAGTTTATTACTTTTTCTCTAATTGCTTTGAATTTTTACAAAAGTATTGCTAAAAATTCACTTATAATTATGATTTGTGTGATTTTTAGGCAGTTTATTTTAAATATTGTTGGTTAAATATTAGTATTTATTGATATTGAGTCCTAAAAAAAGCATTTATAATGTTTAAATATGTTCTTTTGTCAAAAAGTTCTCCGAACGTGTTCGGACACCGTAAATAAATAATAATGCATATCTCTATGCCTTACTATAAATGATACAGGAGATGAAAGGTTTTCAAGATGTTGTTTATTACAAAGCAGGAAAAATGCGTTTTACAATAATATATGTTAAGCATGCAAATGAGGGGTAAAATGCACATTCTGGTAATAAAAAAAGTTATATTGTATTATTATGTTAAATTGAATATTTTGTATTTCAACTCAGGGAAATGGCCTTTGTAAGGAATTCAAAATTTCGCAATATCTATGAGGATTGAACAAAATAATGATACATTACTTTTTCTTTATAATACGCATAATAGATATTGTTTTGTAAATTTTCGTCGGGAAATAATTTAATGCAAAGTAAGAGCAAAATTTTTATTCTAAACCTATTTGAAAATGGATAAATATTACAGAATCTTTTTATAGGAAATTTAACAGCACATTTATACAAAGTACACATTACAATTCTTCCCATAAATAGATATTTGCTATACTTCTTATAACTTTTGTGAAATGTAAACTACTTTAGTAACTGATTCCATCTTACATGAAGTTTAAGGATCTGACTCTACACATTAAAAATGATACATTAAAAAAAAGTAAATCAGTAACAGATGTAGATAATTTAGGATTTCAAAAATGATCCATGGACTTTGAGTTTTGAAGAAGATATAAGATAGATTCTTTTCACAAAAACATTGAGTCAAGGAACACAGAATGAAATGTCAGAGCATTCTGTAGATTGGTATGAATACATAGAAATTGGAGACCCTTCAATGTGGAGTTAACGACGTTACGATAATTTTTACATAGTAGCATTTCAACTCATTAAAATTGAATCATCATATTATCCCGACCAAGTAATGAGGATGAAATCTGAGTCTCCATCCCACTTTCTAAACTTCCACGCCACACCCAGTGATGACTTTGAGTCTCGACAGACTTTATTAGCCTTTGTCTCGATACATAATAAGGTTTCAGTGGCATCAAGACTTCAACCGACAACTCGACTTAAACAACACTGGCTACGATTTTGCGATTATAACCACTCGGCTATAACGGCCTTAAGAATTTCAAGACTATGCTATACAGAAATAATTTCTTTAAGTTAAAAATATGCATAAGATATTTGGAAAAAATGTTTAAAGTCCCATTTTTAGAATGGTCTATAATGACAATTTTTCATATTAAGATTATTAGTATGGCGAGGATAATAGTATTTTCTTGGTTAATGTTCTTCGCTTATAGCCATGTTTGAATTTTTTTCATTACGGAAATTCTGAATTTATTTTGTTACTTGTTTGTTAGTTACTTCTTCTAGTAAAAAATAACATCGATATATTTTTTCCACAAACAAAATGTTATTAATAATAATAAATAATTAAATTTTTTAATACATGAATCGAAAATATATAATTTCAATATTTATCATGATATACCCTTTACTAATTATGAAAAGCAATGGAGACTTTAAAAAAATTCGAAACATTGAAGCCTGTTCTTGAACGAATATATTAATTAATGCCTTCAGAAATATTCTTTATTAAAAATGTAAAGTCCAGTTTGGATGCCATTTTAAAACACTTGAAACTGTATACGCGTGAATTTTTTTGTAAGCAAAATTAAGGCGAAATCAAACACAATGCACCATTATCAAAAGCGCTGTCAAGGACAGAAAAAAAAGTATAATAGATTACACGATTGTATCAAATGATGAAAAAAAATGAAATAAGAACTTTACAGAACAAACAATGAGATGCTTAGAATACATTAAAAAGTGAATAAAAATACTTCAGCTCTGATTTTGAATGACTTGGAAGAAAAAGCAAAAGGCACAGCCGCCAACTTTTAACTCTGCTGCTTTTTCGCCTGAAGTCAACGACGCATTACTTCTACAAAAAGAAACGGATATAAAAGCAAAATAAGGACATAGAATTTTTTTTGTTACCAGTTCACTCCCGACAAAACAGTTCCAAGACTGGTTTTGCCCTCAAGAAATTTGAAAAATCTTTCTTTCTCTGCGGATTTTTCCACTTCGGATATATCCTTTTTTTCCCCTCGCTCGCCCTTCCACAATGATATCTTCCTTTGGATTCGGCGAGGATCACCCAGTCCGAGATAGCATTTTGTGCGTAAAAGTACAGGCCTGTAGTAAATACCCTTTGCTATGGCTCTTCTTCAGTATTTGTGCTCACAGTATAGGTTTTTTTTTAAGGTACGAGAAATCCAATCTTCACTGATGTTGCAGCCCACTATAATGGCATCTATTCTTTCCTTATCCCCTTTTTTCCACGATGAGCCCTTTTGCTGTTTTATGAGAGTAACGGCGTTCTATCTTATTTTTCTTCCTTATTCTGTTGGAAGGAAACGACGTTTTTACTATTGGTTGCCTTTATTTGGTTTCAAGGAGAGATGTAAATCACATCCGTTGATGTTCCGTCAGCGCGTTAGTTGTAGTATGGTCACAATAAATAACGATAGTATTCATAGACAACTAAAGACACTAAATAATGAATTAACGCTGAATCATTTATTTTTTTTTTATAATCAGAGAATAATATTATTTTCTTATGTCTGTATAATTTATTAGGTTTTGTTACTTATTTCTTAATTTATTGGGGAATATCTCTCTTTAAAAGAATCATAAAGCTCTAAATTGCTTAACTTTTTATCTGCCGTATTATGATTCACTGCAGTTTTTTTCATGCAATATTTTATGAACCAATACATTGAAAATTAAGGGATATACATAATCAAAATACTCAACTTTGGGAAATTTAATCAATTGGAGCTAGTTAGTTAATTAAAGATATTCAATTGTAAAATTAATTATATACACTGTTCACTTAAAATAAATAGTCAAATCGTTTTCTAAGGGCTTTATTAACATACAAAAAAATCAGACACTTAACTTTTGACATTAACTAATTTTCGGAACAAAAATGACAATCTTCGCAATCCGATCAAAATGTCAGCTGAAAATGCAATTTCTGCTATTAAACCATTCGCCTTCCCCGCTAAAGTACTCATCATAGAACCCGTGTTGCCATATATCATGGAAAAGTGGATTTAAAAGAATATTCCTTCTAAGTATCATCGGAGTAATCGTAAAAATGGTTATTCTATATAATTTTAAAACGAGTGGTACTTATAAGTACCGTCGGCAGATAAAGGGTTAAGTCATAAGCAAACTAACAAAACAAAGCAAACACACACACATACACACACACACACATATATATATATATATATATATATATAGCCTAAATTCTCTACAAATGAGAGATGAACATTTATCAGTCAAAACCGAAAATACTGATATTGTATGAAAACCATATATTGAAGGTCATATGAGAATTTAAAATTTAAAAAATGGATGCTTCAGTATTATAAACATTTCTGACTTAGGACAGCTTATACATAAAATAATTTATATAAAAGTGGAGTTGAACATGTTTTGAGGCCAACCAACCTTCCCCCTTTATGTTAATAATACTAAGCAAAAACCTATTGAAAGTATGAACATGAAGGCCTAATGGGAGACGAATAAGATGAACTTTTCATGTTATTCAGTAATGAAAGTTCATTGGTTTTTTAAAT
>BMAV01020289.1:184824-216291 GCA_019973955.1 Trichonephila inaurata madagascariensis
ATATATTATTTAAAGTTTATTATTTAAAGATATATTATTTAAAGTTTCAAAAATTTTCCTTATTTTGTTAGGTAGAATATTTAATTTGACTACAATTTCTTATGTTTATTATTAGTATTACAAACGCAGATTGAACTACTTTGGGCTTAGTTTGAATACCAGCATAATGTCTGTATTCAATAACTTGAAAAATCATACAAAAGTTCTGATTTAGATATAAAAAAAGAAAAGAAATGCAGACTTACAGAATAAAAAAAGAAAAATAGGCAAGGATAGAAAATGTAACATTTTTTTTTGTAACAGAACCATTTCAAAGAGAAAGAGATATTACACTTTGGTCGAACAATTTCCTTTTGTTGTCACGCAACACTTACTTCAGAATTTGACCCACTCACGACAAGTGTGTATCGGTGATCACTCACATGGTCAAAGACATCATGACCGGAGGATAGTGTCCGAATTTTTGGAGTGAGAAGTATTCAAGCTACTACTGGGTGGATAGATAATGATGAGGCTCAACTTGAAGCACTGGGATCATTTTTTTGTTGTTTTTTTTCCAACTTAGGTCAAATGCATTTCGGCTGCGATTGGTTTTCAATAAGATTTTGATGACAAGTAAAATTCTTAGAAATATAACGCCTTTCGAATAAACTAACTGTAGTGGTGTTTCTATATACGTACGCCAGAGAAACAGTCCAATTTAGGACTAGGTGTCCGAACCAAATATGTCCGTACTTTAGAGAGATCCTTATACATAACAGAAAGTTAAAAAAGCATTAGAAAAATATGAAATGAGGGTTTTAGGACTCAAAAATTTTAAAAACAGTCAGAATATTTTCGCTTGGGCTTTCTTGGTAGTATTGTCAGTAATACAGTTCCAGAAATGTTCAAAGTAGCATTTTCGTAGTCACAGTAGCAATAACAATGGTTAAAGGAGCTCGAAGGTCTTCAATATCACGGATCTTCTTTGTTTTTGACCTTGGATCGAAAGAGAATAAAAATCTATTGGAATGACATTAAGAAATCTTGGTGATCAAACAATAAGGCTTCCACATTATCCATCAATGAAGGAAATTTGTATTAAAAAATTATGAAGTATCCATATCTTAGAAAAATCTTTTTAGAAATCAACGGTGAGTTTTAAATGTCAATTGAGGTATTGCGTAAATTTGTAACCTATATTCTTGTAAATATTTGTCGTCAAAAAAGTCTCAGCAATGAAAAATGGTCCGATGATGGTATTATGTAAAAAAAGCACAACACATACAGCGTGTTATTTTTGAACTTTTTTTTTTCTTTCCTTTAACGCAAGATTACCCAGGGAAGTCATTTTGACTGCTTTTTAATTCCAATTAGAAAAACAATTACGTATATAATGACACATTTTCTTCGACAATCTTAGAATACATTTTTCTCCCCAAGGGAAGCATATTTTTTTATAGTTAATATTTACTAATAACTTGTTGTATGACTGTAAATAATATAAAAAATACTAAAAATTAATTTTAAGCAAATTTATTTGCACAATAGTTATTCTTTCACAATGGGAAGTATAGGTATATACTAAATTTCAGTCTTTCTAGTGTTAAATTTGTTGTACTACACAGATGACTCGTTTGCGCGTTTTAAGCGCAAAATAAAAATTGTAATCAAAATCTAACAATTCAAAAAAACACATTTTGTCCAATATTGTCTAGGTATCGCTAAAATAGCTCTTTTTTAATCGACTGCTGAAATTAGAGATTTTTTATTCAAATACCCTGCATATTTTGTTTGGAAAATTTTATTTTGAATACATGTGTCAATTAGTCTGCGCTTGCATTCTTGCTCGATTTAATTGAGATTTGACTTAGAATTAACCTTAAGAGAGTCAAAACTAAAAAAAGAGAAAACTTTATGTTGCTATCGTCCATTGCAAGTTCTTAGTGACTTAGCTGGTATGAAATTCCTTACAGAACACTGAATTGTACATCGAAGATTTTGAGGCTGGATGCGGTGACAGTAAGGAAGCTGTGCCTATGCTGAAGATATTGTCTTACGGGGCAGGATTATGAGTATTGTTGTGAGTGATGATGCTGTAGAGGAGTTAGAAAAAGGACACACACACACAGGAATAAGATGATCACTGAGAAAATACAGGAGATTATGAAAGAATATCAGTAAGAAAGGATTATATGTAGAGTGATGATGAAATCAATGAAATAATTCTTTTCAAAGAACTTTAAATTGATTTAAAAGAATAAATGATATCCTGTAGGATTAGAATATGAATTATTTTTTTTAAAATTTATTAAGAAAAAAGATAAAAAGATTAAAAAGTAATTCTTCTAAAAGCAGTTAAAACTCATTTCATTAAAATAGCAGCAAGATATTCCAATGGATCACCTAATAATGCATTGTTTGAAAAAGTATAATAATACATTCTATAACAAAAAAAAAATTGACGATTCATGAATGAGTTTTCCAAATGGGACGAAACTGTATGAATGTACATACCTTACAATAATTTATGAAACTGATTAACTAATGACCAAGTGCATTGCAACGGATCGTAGAAAATAGAAGGTATTTTAGTGATTAGGAATAACTTCCAAATAAATGTGTGGCAACCCCATTCAGACTAAACCAAAGTCTCGCAAACGGTCTCTTGAGCAGTATGTGCATATGTTCCCATTTGAGAGTGGACGTGCTAATGGACTAAACAGGAAGGGTTAACAAATCGTATGATCTCCCAACATTCAGGTAACTATGATAGGTGACGATTTGTTGTTGTTTGCAAGAATGGGTGGACCATGGTCTCACAGATCATCAAGAAAATAGCTGTCAATGGAGATCGACAGCAGAACCTAGAAAGAGAATAATCGTCCAACTGGTGTTCACAGCTCCTGAAGCTTCTTTATAGAGGGATATTAAAGACTTCAAGAGGTTGTAGTCACAGATGGAATTGCTCCGTCAGTTCCTTTCTATTCATACCGCCAAACAGTAGTGGTGATGTGAATGCATCTGTTCTTGAATTTCATTGATGAAATTCGAATGGATTATTCTCTCCGGAATGGGTCCCGATTACCACGAAAGCCTTGTTTGGAAATGCCCAGGTCTGCATTCAGTTACTCATATGACTGTCATTCCTTGCACAGTTTGACAACCCAGAGTATGGTATGGAATGCTATTTCATTTAGTAATTGGACCATATGGGTTATTATATGTGGTGCCTCTACAACATGGTGGCCCATACATGAAATTATATCCCCTTTTAATGTTACCCTCTCTTTAATGGAACCGTGCTCATATGTTTCAACAGGATTGTAACATCTTTCTCTATCATTTTCATCAATACTTCTCAATGCAATACGTCGTGCCAAAAGAACCAGATTCTATATTTTCTTAATACAGCAAAAGGAAACCCTGTCTGTTTGGCTAAAACACAAGGAATTTTAAAAACAAAGCAAATTCTCTTTCCTTTATACAAAAATCAATCCAGCGCTTCGTGCTCCAAATAACCCAAGAAACAATCTTTTCTTAATACAACATTCAATTCAGAGCTTCGAGCTAAAAAAAACCAAGGGACAGTCTTTTTGTGTGTCCATCTCGTTCCAAGGCTAACGCCCTTCTCTCCTTTATGAATAGCAACTCCTCTACAGGTGGCTAGAATGGATCCAAACACTTAACAGTCTACTTGCCAACAGTAGCCAGACACTACAAGCATTATATCCGATCATACACAGCACTTCGTGCTTCTCCAACCTTTCTCTAATCAACGCGTATCACCAGATTAATCTCCAGTTAATCATGGTTCTGGAGAGCAGGCGTTCTCAACGATTGCTGGATCATGCCAGTCTAACACTACTTGATTTGTTTAAGGCAAGCAATCTTGTCAATTGAACGAGTCAATGCCGATCTGTATAGAAACTTGCTGTACAGCCATTATGTGTCAACATATTACTGATTTCCTTTCCATACGTACATACATTTCCTAAATAACAACTTTATTAAATAAAAATTATATTTTATGAATAAAAGTTATATTTGATGTATTTGTATTTAAGTTATTTTGATGTATTTGTATTTTTATTTATTATATTTGATGTATTACAAGTGCATCAAATATATTTTTTTGTCCCAGTAGGATAGCTTTTTGTTTCATTTGTATTTATGTTTCAAAGCATATCGGAGAAAAGTTCCTAACTCTCAAACCAAATAAACATGAGTTTTAGAATGTGTTTTTTCTAATAATGTAAGCGCAATATTTTATATTACATTGTTTTTACCAGTTATGAAATAAGCATGAATTAATAATTTACCAATAAATAATTGAAGTCTGTACTTTTGCTTTTGCTGTTAAACAACTGTAAAAATGTACATTTAAACGCAGAATATATATATATATATATATAGGCTTATTCTCTACAAAAAGAGATAATATCAAAACAAACACATTCGAAAAACACATAGACAGTAGGAAAATCACACAAGGAAGGACATAAGAGTAACCGAGATTAAAAATTATAAAATGGATGCTGCAATGTTATAAACATTACTGACTTAGGACAGCTAATATATAAAATAATTTATATAAAAGTGGGGTTGAACATGTTTTTTGGCCAGCGAACCTTCCCCCTTTATGTAAATAATACTGAGCAAAAACCAATAGAAAATAATGGATAGGAATATCTAAATCCATTACAAGATAGAGGTAACTTACCTAAAATTGCACTTACAAATGCAAAGCCTGCGCTAAATCTGAGTGCAATTAATAGGTTATTGCCAGATTCTGGACCCTAATGCAGATTTATATATATATATAAAATCTGCTATAAAATTAGAAATTTGATCAAATCCTAACGGATATAATCAATTGGCGGGAGATGTTAAAATAACGTTTCTTTAAGATCATTTCCCTGATGAAAGTAATGGATTTTAACAAATCCCTGATCTGTTTCAGTGAAATGATAAAATAATATTGTCAAGAGTTTAAAAGTGTTTATTTAAAAAAAAATAGGGCTCATTATTAAACGTAGAAGTAAGTAATACAACAGTAGTCAATGAAACACAAATTATGTATTTGAAACTAATAAACAAATAATTAGAAAATTAGGCTGGCATTTTTTTTTTTTTTTTACGTGTAACATCTTTCCTCTCGGTTGCTGGATATTTGTGGGATTGATTAACAGGATGTGTAAGAGGAAACTAGGGAAGCGCGTGGTGGCGTCGATCGACTTGACCTGCCCCCCACCCCTCTTCATAGTTTCTTTACTGATGATGACCTGATTTGGGTAGGGGAGGGCTTACACACTAATATATCAATCCCCATGTTAATCCTATGGTGTTATTTTTTTTAAGATATGGGGTTGATATTTGGGGGATCGAGAGTACTGCCTGTTTGGTTAGGAAACACAAGGACTCGACCCCTCCCCAGGTACCCCCCTCCTGGATAGCATTTTGCCAATGCGAATCTTGACTAGATCATTTCGTTATTTCACTGAAACAGTTCAGGGATTTGATAAAATCACTAACTTTCATCAGGGGAATGACGTTGAAGAGACGTTATTTTTATACTTCCCGTCACTTGAAGGTATCCCTTAGGTATTTGATCAAATTCGTAATTTCGTCATTTCCCTATGACATATATATAAGTTTTGTTAAATCTCTTTGACAATCTATATCATAAAATACAAATATATTCTACATGGGTAATTAACTTAAACAAATTCCCTAATTTATTAATTTATTTAATCAGATTTCAAACAACAATTAACATATTTCGTTGAATTCTAATTGTTTTTTGAATAACAAACCCATTTGGAAGTGTATTTTTGCTTATTTATTTAGAAAATTCGTTATCAAATTCAAATAATACATGCATAAAAAAATAAATGCATATGATTGCTTATAAATAACTTCTAAACTACAATGCAATATTAGTGAAAGATGTATTTTTGAAACAGAAACATGTATAATATACTCTTTCAGAAATATTTTTATGTAATAAAAATGATACTAAGTACATTTTTAAACAGTCGAGTTTCTATAACATATGACATGGCACTTCTCCAGAAAGCTTAATTTCAAATATTCATTTCTAAATGGAAATAAAGAGACATAATGCCAGACGAAAACTTGTTGATGCTTTGATGCTGATCAACTTGCTGATGAATACAATGGATTCATATCTTTCTTTAGTAACATCTGCTCTCTGCATTGAATAAAGAATATGAAGATCTTGTAATAAAACGTAATGTTTCTATGAATGTAAGTATAGTATGTATTGTAATAAATATAGTATGGAGAAACTACGGAAATCATTCATGAGATGTAATAAAACAGAGTACCAAAGTTATTGCTGGAAATCAAACAGAAAAATGAAACAGTCAGTCTAAATGTTATTTTGTAGAAAGGGAATACATTTGGTATATATTGTAGCAGATGTTTGCATCTGTTTGGGTGTCTGCCTTCACAGCTTTGATGTAGATTCAAATTACCTATACCGCGTAGATAAATCAAGTCTACGCTTATGAAATTACAGAACACAGAAAACTTTTTTTCGGAAAAGCAGCCAGCAAATATGTCTATGTGTCTAAGTTATAATTATTACATAATTCATGAGAAGTTATATTGTATTATTTGACATGCTTAACTAAATACGGATAAAATTATTAAACTATTGGGAAAATAAATTGGCTTTTCTGTTATTCGAAAGTATGGGCAATTGAATCTTTAAAAGGATCATATCTCGTTGTTAAAGAAAAAAGATTGAAGAAGTAATACACTGTTTTTATTATAATACTAAAAATTGTTAGAAATTGTATGCATTACATAAGATATACATAATTTCCCCGCTCTTTGTTATATTCCCGTTTCAGAGGTTTATCAGTATCTCTGCCGTATTTGTCAAACTGGCCATCTATCGACAAACATTTTTTCAAAAAGGATTTAAGATGTTATGTAAGGTATATATATATATATATATATTTGTTATTTACTGAATTCGATAAAAAAAACATTCTGTTTGACTATTGTAATTTCGTAATCAAGTAATATTATAAGACATGTTTTCTAAAAAATATTTTATGTGTTACGTGAAGATAAAAACAAAAGTTCCAAAGAAAAGTGTAATTATTTCTGCTTTTATTAAAAAGAGGTAAGCATAATAATTTCGTAATCTGAAAAACTTTTCAGCAGAAACCGCAGTTTATATAGACACCAAAAAGTGTTATTTAATAGTTCTTTTTCATTTTCTTTAAAAATTCAACAAAGGAAAATTAACAGGCCAAATATTTCACGAGAACACAAAATTTGGAAAAAGATTATGCAATGTGAATATTGAAATTTCATATGTATATACCACATATAACATTTTGTGAAAGTTATAAATGATTTAGGCGTAGATTTCAGTTGAGTTTAATACAATCGTAGAACACTTTTTGCAAAGAACGGTATCCTTTGTTTTCTTTTCGCAAATTATATTTACAATATAAAATTTACATGTTACTTTAGAAGCTCTGTCATTATATTTCAAAGTGAAATCCCATAATTCCATAAGGCTTTTATTTTCCCTTCAATATCACGCATTAGTATTGGAAACACTGAAGTATGTATTTTATTAGAAACAACACTTCCTGATTCCTGAGTAATAATTTGTTTTGTTAGAAAAATAGTGCTGTGTATTGGTCAATTAATATATGCAGAAACATTGAGTTTTATATGTTTTGAAATACAAACTATTAAAAAAATTATATAAAATTTTAACATATACAAAGTGTATGACACACACAAAATTATTTGTCCATTTTAGTTATTCTCATTTGTTACTATTAGCTCATTTAGTTACTGTTATTCCTATTTAATTCATAAGAGAAATATGCTAATGAAATATTGTTAAATCCCTTTGTGGAATAAAAATGATAAATTATGCAGTTCCAGTTATTTAAAAAATATATATTTTCACATTAGACTGTAAAAGATAATAAATATAGATCAGCGGATTTCCTAAGAAAACTAAATAAGTACAGCTTAATTATATATAAAAAAAACATTAGTTTTTTCCCTATATATACATAGTAATACTAATTAATATTCATTATACTAAAATTTCCCTAAATTCTAAATAAAACACTCCCCCCCCCCTCTTTCAACATCGGTTAAATACTAAACGACAGCGAAAACTTTCAATCCAAGCATTTAAAATATTTTAAATGCTTCGCATTTCTTACCGAATGCATATTTGTTTCTAGAAACGATAAGCATTATTCACCATTCATATGGCTTTTGTAAATTTCTAACAACCGTAACATCATTAAGAAAAACGTAGAAACAAAGTTCTAAAAGTATGCTATCCCAACCCCTTTCCTTATCGCAGCTCCCTAACAGTTGCAGCAACAAAAGAAATGAGCAACAAATGACCGACACCGGCATTTCTGGGCCTTCTCCATTAGCAGTTAAAACAAAACAAAAGACGAATCCCAACTTTTAATTGCATTACACACACATTTTGCATTTCCATTTTTCCGCCTACGTCTTATTCGTTTGAAAACGCTTCGGGGTACTAAGAACCTACCACATCTATGGATTCCTCATTTCATCTCATTTCCGTCCTAGGGATTCACCTCATATGCATAATGAAGTAGCTTGTCTCGACTCATAAAAGACAAGAGCAAAATTGCCAAATGTATGAAAAAAAGAAAGGCTAAAAAGTAAGCCCCTCTAGGAGATTAAAGCTCAATGGAACTTGCTCTTGGCCGTTTGCCCTCAGCATATTCTTTTATCAACAACGAAAACTCTTGAAACATTCATTTGATTATATATCTTTCTTTTTTCTTTTTGGATTCTGTGTTAAAATTAACTGACTTCTACCCCCCTTTTCGCAATTTATGAATTCCGTCGGACATTTAGATAATTGGTTTATTCAAAAGTAAACACATAAAACGGAATAGCTCCAGACTATTGGAACTGGATTCTTGGCAAGGGCAAACTCTGCAAGCAATCGTCGGATTCGGGAGTAATTGATGTTATTGCGCGGAGGATCCTTTTCGCTTTTCGAGAAATTAAGAATCTAGGAAATGTTTTTTTGACTGGAAGGTCAATATTTGCGTGAGACTTAAATTCGGATTGGTAAGTCGTAAACGATTATCATTCAAATTTTATGAATATCTGTTAATTGGTAAGCAAATATTTTTAAGTAATTATTGAGCTACTCAATCAAAAGTTAATTTCTTAAAGAAGATGTAGAATCTTGACTTTTAGCAATAAAGAATTTTTAGAGAGAAAAATAGATTTAATTAACAATTATCATATTAACTTCAACTAATTTATCATACAGTTATGCCTCATTGTTTCTACAGAATGATTATTGTCGATTTTAAGGGTTGGTAGGTGAATCACATTGCATATGTTTTACCGTTTTAGTTAAAGCATTCAAGTTTTTGAAATACAATATGATTTTATGCAATCATGCAACAAACGTTCTTATTTTTTAACCGTAAATAATTTTGAGAAATAAATTTAACTGATATGTAATCATATTGAAAACAAGTGCAGCAAAACTTTTTTGCATGTATTTGTATTACAATTTCTACTAAATATTATGGAAGAAATTTAGAGTTAATGTAATAACCTTTTCACGGACTGCTAAAATATTCTGGAAATAATTAAAATTCTTTAATAATTATTTATTCAAGGATTTGTATCAGCAATTTATTACATTCTAGGTATTCCATTTTGAACATTGTCTGATCCCAGATATCTCTTTTATGGTTTTAAAAAAGATATTTATTAATTAACTTGTGTTAAAATGAAAGGAAAACTTTTTTGTTTACAGAAATTTTTTTAATTAATTTATATATAATTTATTTAAAAATGTCATTATTATTTTAAAATCATGTATTCTAAAATTAAAACGAATTTATTTTCTTACTTATCGTCCCAAGTACATTAATTAAATATGTATACACGCAATATTTTTTGGTGATAAAAATAGGTAGCTTATATATGACTTCAGAATGTTATCGTTTTGGGACTTCGAATTTTTTTGACAGAATTAAGGTTGCTGTTTTTTAATTCAATTTCTCTGTAATTATTTTTTAAATTTAGCAACATTTCGTCTGACTTTAAATTAATTGAAAAACAATTGTTTTTCAAATTGGAAATTATTAATATTTTAAAAAAGATTGTACTCACAGCTGTAAGATTTTCTAAGAATATTTCTTAGAATCAGTTTCAAAATACTTTTTCAAAGTAATCAGAAGAATAAGATGAAAAACAATAAATGACTAGATAACACAGTTACAGTTAAAGACAGTTAAATAAATTTCTTAAAAATCATTAAAATACTCTAAAATATATTTAGAGAAATATATTAGCTCTTTTAGTAAGATGTTTATGAAAAGGCGCCATATTTTTATTAATTATCAATACCTATCTGATGTATGTAAATTTAAAAGGAATAACTTATAACAGTAAATCTTAGGAACTTAATGTAAATATTGTAGTTCCATTGAGTATCAAGATACTAATTTATAATATGAAAATGCCTTAACTTTTTAAAATATTTTATCATCTCTTAATGTACCAGTCAAAATGTACTCAATTAATAATATCTTGAAATAATTTTGATTAAAATTAAACTATTAAAGAATATCTCGAAGTAAAGAAAAACATTCGATTAAGTTTAATGTACAGTAAATACAATATAACATGCTAATATGATATAACACAAAATAGGTGACATTTTTTCATAAATTATAAAATTTGTTACTACATTCACCCAAATCATAAAAAAACATTAGTTGGGGCTTGATTCATTAAAAAGCCTTTTTTTAATTAATGTTGAACATTAAAGATAATTGTTCAGTATTTCAGACAACTATACAACCATAACCATTACTACAGTATACATAAACTTCAAATTTTGAATAAGGATAACATATATTTGATCAATTTTCTTTGAAAGTGGTGTAAGTACATTTTATATTATATGGAAATATTCACCACTTTCAAAGTAATTACAATTGTAATTTCATTAACTACATAAATTTGTATTGACAAATTGATGAAAATTTTCAAGTATTTTGGGGGGAATTGTTCATATTTTAAAAGCTTATAGCAGATTGCATTCAATGTTATAAGTAACTAACTTTTGTCGAAAATGGACTCACACCACTTTTAAAGAAAGTGGTTAATTTAATACATACCATATCAAACAAAAGAATTAATTATTTCAATTTTCATTGATGATAAGTAAGAAAATGAAAATCAATCTGATACTTATTATTCAGGTTTTAAAAACAAATGTTTGTTTCTAGTTCTTTTTTAAGATTATGACAGTTCATTTTAAAGAGTTTGATTCGTAATATCCAACTAATTCTTCGCAAATTTAAGCAATTTATCTGAAGTATTTTCAGATAAAATAAAAATAAATAATACAATTACAAAACTCAAAACATCAAACTTTTCACGTATCAATGCTTAAGAATATAGCAAAGAAAATATTATCTGAAGCCTAGTACTTAAATACAGTGAAATACGTGTAATGAGAAAACGCTTAAAACGAAATATCGGTTAACACGAACTAATACAACGGTCCCGAAAAAGCACTAGATATTTTTATGCATTATTTTTCTCTTAACAAAAAACGAAAATCGCTGAACACGAAAAAATTGTTCTGGGAATGAACGAAATACAGAAATCATCAGCCAGATTGGACTGTCCTATTTTGTTATCGGAAGCATTCATTGCAATGAGGATGATGGGCTTACAGCCCCTATAATGATGATAGATAAAGACATTTTAGAGTCTGTTCGCAAAGCAAAAAAAAAAAAAAAAAATATCATTGATGCAGATTTTGACGACGAAAATGAAATAAATATTGTGCTTCTTTTCCAACATCATCCGAAATAAGGAACGTCATGAAAAGTATGCACAGTTATTTAGACGCACATTCCAATGGTGAAATAAATAACAAAATGGATGATATCAAACAATTTGATGCTAAAAAAACAACGCAAAGAAAAATATCAAATTATTTTTCAAAAACTCAATAAATGTTTTGTTTTTCAAAAAAATTGAAAAAATTTTAATTAAATTTCTTAAAGTTCTTGTGAATGTTTTAGTTTTATTGATTTTTATGAAATACAAGCATAGATACTCATGTGTATGTAAATAAAATGTACTCTAATTAAACTCAATTTTGTATAATATAAGTTTTTTTTTTTTTTTGTAATATCCTTTAACACGAAGTTCTTGTGAAGGTTTTTGTTTCATTGATTTTTATTAAACATATGCATGTATACATGTCTATGTAAATAAAATAAACTTTAATAAACTTAACTTTGTTGTTATATACATATTTATTTTTGCAATATCCTTTAACATGAAATTTTTTTACTACGAAAAAAGTATTTCAGCTCCTTATGTTTCGTGTTAAGCTATTTTCTCTGAGTCAACCATATTAAATAATATTATTCCTCTTTTTATTATATCTTCCTTCATTTAAATTTTACTTTTGTAAATAAGTTTTTTAGTACATAACGGATTTAATCTAATTTCACATGGTATTTCCTGGCAATGAGCAAACTCCCACGGCTGGCTGATGAATTAAATGTGAACCTTGCGTGCCTCCTATTCCATCATCGAAGCAGTGTAATACGGCGATTAATAACTCAGTGTGAACTTACACTCCAGACTCATTCGTTTACTTTAACGACCTCTCCTGCAACCTAGGAAGTACTAGAGGTTCCCCGAGTTCATAACATTTGCTGGCTTCTCATATAAAATTCACACGGTAAGCATATGTTCAAGTTCCCCTTACAAGTCACATGCAATGATTCAGTTTTTGACAAGACTCCAGTCTAGCATTTAAACTTGTTTAGTAGTCAGTGGCTACTAACAATTGCTCTTATACAGAACAGTCATAGTAAAGTTATGCAGAATGTCTGAATATTCTTTGAAAAACATTTTCTGGAAATGTTCGTATGGATAACTTGAAACTCATAGTTGAAAGGGAAAAAAAATTACTGTTTTCTTACTAAAACATACTTTCAAACACATTGTGACGTATTGGGGAAATTGATGTGTAGCTTGAGATTTAAGGAATTAAATTATTGATTTATTACGTTTACAGCTATTAATTACAGTATTTACCGTTGGTTCAAGTTATTTGAATCATTGAATGTTTTAATACCACAGAATGTACTTTATTGGCAAAATGCAACGTCTCTTTTCGAGTGTTCCAAGCGTTCTACCTCTTCACTCTCTTGGGATGGGGCAGTCTCTTCTTATATCTCGAATTCCACTCGAGTTTGGCTTCCAGGTGGGGTGCAGAAGTATTTGTTTTGGGGTGATGGCTGTCGGCAGGATGTCAGATGAAAGGATTCTGCAATAATTTAGGTATGCACGTGTGGATATGAACAGCTTAATGTTATCCACATGGAAAAGCCGATCTATCCACCGCGAGGCAGAAAAAAGGTCACAACATATATTACAGTTAATGTACGAAAACCTTTAAGGTGTACATTACCTAGTTAATATGTATATTATCTGACTGGTTCCTTTAACAGGGCGGAATCCTCTACAAAACAAGAACGATCTGCACTTTATATGGGTAATACAGTGACGTATACAAGGGGGGGGGGATTGGGATTGGGGCAAACTTTTTTCTTAGAAATTATGCTACGGGGTTTTTGGTCAACATTTTTTTTTTTTTTAGAAAGTGCCCCCCCCTCCCATAAGAGATCTGTGCACGCTACTGAGGTAATGTGTATATCAATCTACCCAGAACCGTTAAAGATGTCAAATTTGGTGCTAAAACATATTATTATAATAATGCAGTGCTTCTCAAACTTTCAATAGTGGCGACCCAATATTCAATCATAATTTTCATCGCGCCGCCTCCATACAATACCAATATATTTGAATTCAATAATACACTATACTTCGATGCTACAACTACAATATGATTTAAACCTCTTAAGTGCCACCGACGTAAATAAACGTCTCGCTCAGCCAGAGCGTTATTCCCCCAGACGCATATATACGTCTTTACGAAGTACGATCTTTTCTGAGCACTGCTATCTATAAAATTATTCCGAAGGCTTTGGAATGCATTAAAAGGACATGTACAAAGTGTTATTGAAGAATTTACTTATTTCAGAGGATTTGCTTTTTATTTCTCCTTCTCCCTCCGCCAATGCATCACATACGCACGCCTACGTGGAAAACGGTGGCATTGGGAAGTGAATTGCGTAACTTTTAATCGGTAGTTAAGGGATTAATTATAAACTGTACTCTCTCATTATCAAGATAAGTGTGTTAATTTTTATATATAATTTTATATATGACAAGGCTGGAGTCACTGGTAATTATTAAACTTGTTCTTTACTTAGTATAGCTAAATTAATCAGAAAACACATTGTGCAGTGCTGATACATTTGTAAGTTTATTATATCAGTTTAAATGTCTATTTTATTTTTTTATTATGTCAGAAGTATTTTGTTTGCTACTTTCAGTAAATTAGTAACTTTTTTTTAAATAATCTTTTGTTTTCGGCTTTTCAATAGGCTCACGCCCCACAGTTTGAGAAACGCTGCAATAATGTAATAGAATACCTAAGTGTATACAAAAAGAAATTTTTAACAAATTTATAATCTTACAAAAAAAAAGAGCATTAAACATCAATAAAACAATAAATGATACTGGAAAAGCTTTCACAAATTGTATAACAAACGCGCCATGAATAGAGCGCCATAAATAGATGTCACATATGTAACCCAAAGTGTTTATAAAATTTAGATCCCGCTAACAATTAAAAAGAATTTTATAAATAAATAATATTAAGGTATATGCGTTTGAAGACAGTAAAAGCTTTGACTTGAAAACACTCTGGATATTTCACTACGGCATCGAATATGCTAATTAAATCAATAAATTTTGTGGAAGAATTTTATGGTGTTTAACTGCAAACATTTACAAACTTCTAAGTGTTTTTTTTTTCTTTCTTTCTTTTTTTGTAACTGTTACAGTATGAATTCAGAATATTAACCCTTGTCTTACTTGTAGCGTACGTAGCTGAGGGTTTTACCAAGAATTATAAGAAAAACGCGTAGTGAAACCAAAAATTATAATGATTCACAACCCATAATAATATATAAACAGTAATAAAACTATAACGACTGAAACTATATAAAATTTTAAGAACTTAAATATTCGGGAAATCAGGAATATCGCAATTATTTTATAATCTTACTGTAAAACTTATTTCTGTACAGGATATACATATATATATTAACAATAATTGTGTAAGTCTATGTACTAAATGACAACGACTATACTCGCGTACCACTTCTTTTAAAACTCGTAGTAGTTTTAATTCTTTTTCTTCAGTTTGAAAAACAAATCGAAACTATTTTTAATTCCTTCGGGAACAACTTACAGTTGTTGACTATTCACTCATTTTATTTACAGAATAATGCCAGTTCTAAAACATTTAAGTAAAGTGTCGTGTGAAATCTAAGAATTTTACTTTCTCAAATCGCGAACTTGCATTCCAATTATTTGCTTAATTAAGCAAATTGTTTGCATCATTTTCTCATTTCAATTTATTCTTGAGAGGGAAAAAACGAACAGGCTTCAACGGAAGAATTGCATTTTAATTGGTGTTTGTCGAATGCGTTTTATTTACTCTCTTAATAGATAAAGAAAAATTAACAGTAAGTTGTTTTTTTCATTTAGTTAAGAACAATTTGGATTAAGAGACTGTAAAAATATATCATGAATATTTACGAATGTATTATTCTTAAAAGTAGTAATTTTTAGGAGAACAAATTGATTCTTAATTCAACTCAAATTTATATGGAACTCAGAAACTTTAGTAAAATATTTTAAAATAAAGTATCTGTGTGACTACGCTAGGAGCAATGATTTTGTAAAAGCTCAAAGTGAATAGTTTTTTGGACATTTAATGTCACTTAATTTGATATATATGAATAAAACTGTTTTAAGAATATTATTACAGTAAAAAAATATTTAAAGGCGAATTTTTGACAAAAAAAGAAGTAAGAATGACACAATTTCAAAATATTCTCCTTTTATGGAAAATTCTTCTATAATAATAATACTTTGCGTATATATAGCTAAAACTTCTCTGCATGAGCCTAAACTAAGAAATTGAAAAATTAACATTTTCAAAGTTACTATGAACTGAAATAAACCGGCGGAGTTTTTTTTTAATTCCTCTACTAATATATTAAAATTATAATATTTCTCTACTCTAATATATTAATATATTCCAAATCCATTCTAAATTATATATTTTGTAAATTCTAGTTCAAGCTTTGTATAGTAGCTTCAGCTATATGCATGGAGAAAATACGGTTATTGTAGAAGCAGTTTTCATAAAAAGATAATGTTTTGAAAATATGTCATTCATTCATTTTTCCCCCAAAAAATGGCGTTTAAATAGTTTTCCAGTAATAATATTCTTAAAACAATTTTGCACGTATATTTCATTTAAACTTACACTAAATGTTCAAATACAATTTATTTACACCCTTTTCAAAAATCACAACTCTTGTAAGTAGTCAGATACTTTAAATGAAAATTTTAAACTAAGAATAAGGAAGGATTAAAAATAATTAATTTGAATTTAAAACTATAGTAAAGTCACAAAAATTATTTATATAAGTAAAAGAACACGAAAACAGGTTTCAGTCACTTTTCACACAATCACATTTTTAATTTTAATAACTAATTGCCTCTAAGAATTTGGTTCTTACGGAAAACACAATGAAAAAACTCTTTATCACGAATAACTGACACATCACATTTTCTGAACTAATTATGAAAAAAAAAATAATTTATCAGATTCTTTTCAGTCCCTAATTACTCCGTTGCCATGCCACCGTAACGAAAAGATTATATCAGCCAAATGCCTGAAATGTTATAAATTTGAGTGGGCATTTTGATATGACATTTTTTCATAACATTATTCTTTAGTAAAATTTGCTTCGATTTAAACTTTCTACACATAAAAAAGTAACAATTCACGTAAAACTCACTAATTTTACAAGATATAAATATGTAAGTGTAAAATATACTTACATTATTCTTTTAAAAGGAATATGTTGGTGGTATCTTACTATAGTTATTGAGTTGATGATATAAAACGAAATATATGCATCTCTATTAATAGGTCTTAAGAGATGTAACACTATTGTTAGCTGAAGAAAACTGTTACTTAAAAGTCATTTCCTATACCAAAGTAACCTTTCATAGTATCTATAACATTTAAAATAGCAAAAAAAAAATCATGTAAAAAGACCATGTTGTTTAGAATGTACTACCGTAAAATCCGACGATTAGCACGCACTTGTGCTTTCAAGCTGCATTTTTTTAATTTTTAGGCACATTTGCCGTATAAAGCTAACCCCCTTTTTTTAACTAGAAAACGGAAATGTACATAAGCAATGTTTTCATGTTTGGAAGCAATTTATTCGAGGTATCAACCGAAGCTTTTGAGAAAATAGTATACTTCTAGAACTACAACCCTAAGTTCATAAGGACCAGCTGGTTGGCGTAGTTGCTTTATCTCTGGCCCTGTACGCCTAAGGTTGCGGGTTCCACCTCGGGCCAAACAGGGGGATTTTCATGATGCAGAAAATCGACAGCGTCTATGTCGTATGATTTTGCGGCCTGATAAAGATCCCTCGAGCGCCTGTTTGACTTAGATGCTTTCAGCAAATTAAATTTCTAGTACCATTTCGCATCTTCAGAGCTCAGGTGCCTTCCCTCTGGAGAGGAAAGTGGGCGTCAAAATTATATTGCGGCGATTGGTATTCTACCTATATGGTGACGTACTAAAAAGTGATACCAGCTCCAGGGGAATGCGTCTGCAGCCCCATTGGAAATTAAAAAGAAGTTGATGTGGTGTGTCATTTCTTTTAAACAAACTGTATTGCGATCTATGTAGAAGTCCAATTTTTTTCTATGTTCAACTCATTTTTTTATTTTGAAAACTATCATTTTTTAGACCCGTAGTACGGGCTATTGTGATAAAAGGGCACGTTATACGCCGTATTTTACATATATTATTACGATCGAATAAATATTGATCGAAAGATCGAATTTGCAGAGTAACTTATTTACATGCTGGATAGCACAGGATTATATTTAATTAACAAGAAACATTATTGAAAATTTAAAAACATTACTTGATTATGGTATGAAACAATTCCTATCGATATTCACACTTTCACCAATTCAAATAAAAATGCAACTATTAATATATAATATATCTGAAACTAATAATGGCAGCATTTATAATGTTTTTTTTAATATTTTAAATCAAGAACTATAAAAATTATCAAAAGAATTCCAAAACAGCAAATAATAGAGTTCAGCAACAAAAGATTACAAGCCATACTCATTTCCTTCAGAATTCCTTCCTTTTCAAATTACTGGTGAAAATACAGCGTCAGTTTTCAAACAGAATGAAGAAGGTTTGGGGAGAAAATCACATACGAGTACGAGGACGAAACCTCATAACAAACAACTAAAAGGTTCTTCCCTGCCTTTTCGAAAGAGAAATTTTTATATCTCTATATTTTGTTACATTTAGAAAGAGAAGTTTTATTGCAAAATCTACTTTCGAGCCCCAACCGCCCTTTTTCTATTTATTTATTGATTTTTCTCTTACCTTTTCTATCATTCTGAGGAAATAAAATCGAGTTGAAAGCAAAATCAAATATAGATTCTAGACCACGTTTTTTTTTTCTTTCTTTCGGAGTGCTTTTGTTTGTATTTATTTATTAGTTGTCTGGAGATAGAGAGATTACTGCAGCATGACAAAACATATAAACTCAATTTCGTAAATTGATTTACCACCCAGAGTTGCTAAGTTATGTTGTTACAAATCATTAAAATGATTTGAATCTTCGTAAGAAAAAAAATATATAGGAATAACTTTCAATTATCGATAATGTTTTCTTCCAATTTTTTCTTGAATTGTAGATAACTCAAGTAATATGTTAAGCCCGTGTAAGAGCACTTATTAAGTTAAAGTATTAAGTAATTATATTAAAAACTTGAAAATATTAAGATTCTTAAATGTTTTTAATGGTACATTTTGAATTAGTAGAAAACTTAAAATGAAAAAAAAACAAAACCTGGTATAATTTGTGAAAGCTGTAATTCAATCTAAAATATTTTGTTTAAAAAACCTTATTATTATTTTTAAAAAAAATGTATAAATAACAGGTAGAAGATCGTAGAAAAATGAGTAAATATTTAAATTATTAATTTTTCCCCGAGGAGGATATTTAAAAACTTTATTTTCATTAAAATTAAAAGGCATATTCTTAAGTCTAAAAAAATGTACAATAAGTCACTATTTTTTTCTCTTTTCTTAAATAATTTCAAAATTATAATGCTTAATAAATAGTACAAATGCTAATTAATATATTTTACACCAAAAAAACACAAGTAATATAAAAAAAATTAAGTCAATTCCTACTTAGATCAACAAAGAAAAATTTTATTTTAGCTACTTTTTATTAAATAGTTACAATTAATATAAGTATGTATATACATATGACAGAATCACAACATTAAGGGGCAATTAATTTTTATTAATTATCATTAAAGTATCGTACTGTCATCCAAAACAATCGTGTATATAAAATTTCAGTTCAAATGAATACTTTAAAACGTGAGAAAAAAACCTTTTCAAGTTTTGGCACGTCGCCAAAATGGTCGCTAAGTCGCCAACGCGGCTGTATTTTTAATCCTTTAAATAATTAGTTTTAATCAATTAATTTTTAATAATTATAATTAAATTATTGTATTATCATCCAAAATAATCATGTATATAAAATTTCAGCTCAGTTGAGCGCTTTAAAATGCATTTTATTAACGATTGAAAATTCCACCAAGATAAATAAATATAGAGTGCTTGCTAATAGTAGGAATTTAAAAAATGTACGATAAGTCACTATTTTTTTTTTTTTTTTTTTTTTTGAATAATTTTGAGAGTTTCAGTATAAATGGTAATTAATACAGTTTACACCTATATGTTTATCAACATATATTCACTAGCTGGGTGCGCAACGGTAAGGCGTACTTATCTTTTAAGCTCTCGTATCCCCTACCTCTTCATCCTTACAGTTGATCCACAAAACTCTACATTGGATATCTATTGAACAAAAGAAACATGCCTGCCAGATTTCAAGTCTGTAAATCTAATAGTATAAAAATGGACATTTTTTTAAAATCTATAATGCCCCTTAAGCCCTCGCAGCATCCCTTGGTGGTTAATTTTTGCATAATCTTTTTGTAGCAGATCTCTACTCCATGAAGGAACGTGCCTACCAAATTTCAAGTCTGTAGGTCTAATAGTTTAAAAAAGGGGGAATTTATCTATAACACTCCTTAAGCATTAATATTTTATCTATAATTTTATCTATAACACACACACACACACACAATCCCATTTGGGTGTCGATTTTGGGAAAACAACGTTCTTACCAGTTCTCTTCTCAAAAAAAAAAAAAAAAAAAAAAAAACATGCTTACCGAATTTTGTTCGTAGGTCTAATAATTCAAAAGCGAAAAGTGTTGCCTGTAACCCCTCGGAAGACCCCTTAAAAATCTATTTTCGAAAAGCCCTTATTAACGGATTTCTACTCAATAAAAGGAATAAGCTTGCCAAATTTTAAACTTGCATGTCCAATATTTCCGAGTGAGTGAGTGAATATTAAGGTCCCCTATTCAGTTACACGAGGGCTTTTGTCGACGGACTTCGCAATTTTGAACCATGGTCAAATGACAAGGATGACACCTGAGTTGGTACCTCCTCTCTTTAAATCCACTCAACACCAACGGGTGGATGTTTGAACCCCTACACAGATTTAAAGTACTTCAGTTCCTCTACACACCGGCTACGAGTACGTGACCCTAACCACTAAGCCAGTGCTTCTCAAAGTTTCAATATTTGCGACCCAATTTTCAATCATGGTTTTCATCGCGCCTTCCACATACAATAACAACGTTTTAAATTCAATAATACTATACTTCGACGCTAAAACTACGATACAACCTTAACCTTTTAAGTGCCACCGGTGTAGATAAACGTCTCGCTCAGTCAAAGCGTTAATTTCCCCGGACGTATATATACGCCTTTCCAAATTACGATCTTTTTTCTGCACTGCTATACATAGAATTATTCCGAAGGCTTTGGAATGCAATAAAAGGACGTCGACACTTTTTGCGAAGAATTTACTTATTTCAGAATATTTTTTGCTTCTTTATTACTTCTTCCCCCTCCCCCGCTAATACATCTCATTCGCGCGCCTACGTGGAAAATGGTTGGCATTGGGAAGCGAATAGCGTAACTTTTAATCGCAGTTAAGGGATTAATTATAAGCCGTACAAATTATCTAGATAAGTTTTATCTTTTGTATCTAATTTTATATATGACAATCTCATGGGGTCACTGGTAATTATTAAAACTTGCTCTTAACTTAGTATTGTTAAATTAATTATAAAATACATTGTATAGCACTAATGCATTTATAAGTGTAATATATCAGTGTAAATGTGTATTTTATTTTTTATATTATGTCAGAATACGTTTTGTTTGTTTACTTTCAGTAAATTAATAATTTTTAAAAAATAATCTTTTGTTTTTGACTTTTCAATGTGCTTGTGCCTTCCTTGTAGAGTCGTTACGCCCCCCAAAAGGGGCGCGCCCCACAGTTTGAGAAACGCTGCACTAGGCTACCGTTGTGACACCTAATATTTCTATAGATCTCGTGATGAGTAAGTCATTTTTCAGCTATATATATATATACAGGAAATATAATTTTCTACAGTCTATAGTTATCTTACTTTGATGACTTAAATTTCAACAAGTAGCAACTTCAATGAGACTTAAACTTGAATGAGTAATAATGCTACAAAACAAAATACATTGTTTTGTTTTGTTCACTACATCAGCTGAATCTCGTCAAGGAAATCTATATTGATTAATAATAATATGAAATAATTAAATGCTACGTATATTGCCAAACATATCGAAAAATACGTTAAATTTAGCATCACTAATATTGAACACATATAGTATCTATTTGATTTATAGGTCTATTTCATGATTTATTTTGAGAACTCGGGTTTGTGGACGCATGATATGAATTATGAATGTTCTGGTGTTTTCACATTGAATTATATAGGATTTTCATAATAAACTATTATATTATAACTTCTACGTATACGATACTGCTTAGCTAATTATATCCCTATTCAAACTAAGTTTTCTCTCGCGTAGTATTTTATCCCAAATATTGAATCACAATATCACACCGAGGATTAATTGGAACAAAATTACAAATTTTCATTTACAATGTTTGCACGAATACACTGCAAGAACAATATGTAATTAAAAATACTAAATTAGCAAGTTTGATTTGAAAGCATTCTTGAAACATAAAAATCATTTAACTGATTTGTACAGGCAAGTATTCGCTGAGGGATTTCACTTAATTTGGAATTAAGAAATGTATTCATTGAAATGCGATGTGTTTCTCAAATATTTAAAAATAAAAATAGAGAAATTTCAGTGTTCAATATGTTCAAAATGCCCATTGTCTCTAGAACAATCTGTAATGTTTTGCTTAAGTAAATGTTTGCTTAAGTTTGCTTTTTTTTAAAGTGTTTAAAAAAAGCGGTTTTTACCATTTGATAAAATAAAAGTGTATAAGCCTAAAAGCATTAGGTTTATTACAAAGCTCATTTTATTTATGGTGAGATCAAACATTTCTTTTATTTACGAACTCATTTTCAGATTTTATTATCCAAATATTTTTGAAAAAATAAAAAAGAATGCGCATTTTAGCAAGTATTAAATTTTCGGCGGTAGAAGTTTTGAAAAAGAATGAAACTAATTTCTCTGACACTCTTCATAGTCCAAATTACAAAACTTTTCCCTTTCCCAGTAATTCTTAATGTAAATAAATCCGAGAAAAGAATTTTGCTGAACTAAAAGAAACGAATTTAAGTTTCAGTTTATGGAATTTTTATGTGCCAAAAAACTTGAAAAAATAGATTTTTTTTTCAAGTATAGAGCATTTGTTCATTTTTGATATTTGATCATTATTTACTAAAAAAGTTTTAAAAGAGTTTTATTTTTAAATTTTATTTAATCACTTTCGTTTAAACTTGATTTTTATATTATCTTAAGAAAAGCAATTCATTTGAATTTTCTTAGAAATTGTAAATACTTAAAGACATTCCTAATAAATTCTTCTATAATTAATTAATTTTTCAAACACATATGTAAATTTAAAATAATGAATAGCAGGCTGTCGCCTTAAGCAGTATTTCTCAAATGTTGACTGTAGAAGTTTTAGAATGAAATCGAAACTATTAATTGAATTTTAAACTGAGTTGACATAGAGCACACTGAATCTACTTTATTTACATATTAAACTTAAATATTATTTGATTTAATTTTGAAGTGAGTTTTCAAAACTGGAATACATTTTTATTGCTTCTTCTAAAAGTTCTAAGTAATCTTCCTTTAATCAATTACAATTCAAATAATTCAATGAAGGATAATTACGATGACTTTTTTCCCTTTTCTTCAGATATTTTTTTAATTATTATTATTTAAAAAAATAGTTCAGTTATAGAATTTAAAATCAAATTTTCTTTAGAGAAAAGCAAGTTAAATTTTAACATTGATTCTCTAGTTGTTTATCATGTCCTTTTACCTTATTACACAACCATGCTTTATAACATCTTTCCAAAATTTCTTTTATATTTTAGAATTTTTATAACAAAAAAAAAAACGGGTTTTTAAAAAAACTTCTTAAATCCTTTGCAGTCGAACAAAAACACAAAAGTTAGTATATTTTATAATGAAAAGCAACAGACATTGACTCTTACTTTTATTACACGCTATAAATTACATCTTCTGAGATATGCATTAAAGGGCTTGTGCTTTAATAGCTTGTAACATAAATACTAGAAGTAACATAAAACGTTTTTATTTTCTTAAACTTTTCATTGTACTTAAAGATATTAAGAGTAATTCAGTAAAACAGCACTTTCAGAGGAATAGATTTATCTCGAAATTGTCCAATATAAATGGCTTTACTTTACAGGTTACCGTTTGAATTTTTATGTATGTAGAACTCCTATTTGTTATGGACGATGATAAAGAAAAATGAAATTTCACACTTACAAACATTTTATTAAAACGATACACAAACAGAGATATTGGTTATTGGTTTGCTATCGTTACAGCCATAAGGAAATAAATCTTTGATCTGTTACACGTCACTATTTGATGCGACACTAACGTCCTCTACAGCACAGTCTCAATAACAGCCGTTCTGAACATGTACGCAAATGCAAAATCTCTCTCTCTCATATATATACATATATATAATAATTCCCTCTAGTATCCTTTTTGTTAACTCTTTGTACTAACATTTGAACAAACTTTAATTCTTTAGTTTAAAATAACACTGTAATTTTAGTCGTAATCGGCTAGCCCGAAATCCCTGTCCCGTCCATTCTATCCAATCAAAACTACTATTACGTAATAACCACTGCTGGTACAAAAGCAAAAATCTTCTGTAATCGCTCTCTTTTGTCTGCGTGCCTTCATCATGTAATCAGCCGGCTGCCGCGCGTTCTGTGTTTGTGCCATGACGTTGTGACGTCTTCGATTGGGGTGAACCTCACCCATCTATTCATGCGAAGTTTTATGGCCCCAAACAGACGTTAAGTGACAAGAGCACGTGGTTATGGAGGCATTGTATATTGTCTGACCTCGGACAATACAAGTTACAATATCTAAAGAGAACCGGTGACAATAGGTTGACGTATAGGCGAATCCTGTATGAAAGCTGGTGCCGAGAGAATGGGGTTATAAAACCCAGGTGGTGTGATGAATAAGAGTTTCAGAAGTTAGATGAGAATTATGGCGCCCTTAGATTCCCGACAGACCAGGAATGTGTTTGTGTGTTGCCGCACAAATAGGAGACGAATGTGGCCCGGGGACAAAGGCAGACCTTTTTTTGGCCTGCCAATGAAGAAGACGAGGGGCGTGTTGTGGACCCGCCCCTGGTGTTTAAAAGGGGTTAATTTTGAAGAGAAAGGGACGGAGAGGGAAAAATTTGGAGAGGAGCCCTGAAAAGAAAAGGGATTAGCGAGTGCCTTTCGGAGAAAGGATTGAACTCCCGTGAAATAGACAGTTCGCCCGACTTTTGGCATATTTATTAAACTTTTTAGTAACCTATGAAGCAAATAAATTCTGCTTTAATTTTAAAATGAGGCTGTGACAAATTTTCTTGTTTGATAACTACTCACGACGTTACAATGTTTTCTTCTTGTTATGTGTAATGTCGTCCCTACTTGATCTCTATGTGTTTCCAGATGTGAATAAACTGGATTATTGATTTACATGAGTGCCTCTTTAATAATACAATACTCGACCACTCGTCACGTTAACTCAGGAAAATCACACCACCGGCCACTCCCCTACCTTTGGTTCACCATTGTTAAAATCTACTACTCGCCACGACAAAATACGACATAGTATGCACCTTCTAAAAGTTTTAATTATTTCATATATATATAACTAGATTGATATTTCCAATTTATATATATTTATAGTTAGTATTCATTTATTTATATATCCCATCAATAAAATAAATTACATAAACTGATGAAATAACTATTATTAAAAGACGTAAATTATTAAGTAACAAATATATTATATTCGTATGGGTAGTTTTACAACCTTTGTCTTTTTAGTAAATTAGCTTAATGTTCAAAAACAGAAATATTAGTCAATGTTACATTTAGATTAAAATTGAAAATGAAGGCGGCAAAAGTATTTAAAACTAAATAATTATATATGAAGTTATTAGTATCTCTCTCTCTCTCTCTCAATTCCTATTACTAAATAACTCCTCAGCCAATAAAGTTATTAGTAACTTTATTTGAGAAACTGATTACAAATGGATACGTCTATTCCATTACATCTCTGACAAAAGTTTGGACGCTGGTTAATTAAGACAACCCCATTCGTTCATAAATGTAAGCTTCAACTTCCCCACTATAATTCAAGAGGGCCGTAAAACAAATTCTAATTATTTCAGCATCTATTATATGTATGATTACTCTATGTTCCTTCTGGATCATCTCACTTTCCTCTAAACGTAATCCCTCCTAAAACACAAAGGCATTCGAAATTTGGCGTGTAAATCCGTTCGAAATACACCCTTAAATCTCGAACATAATCATATCCTTCAGACCCCACCCTATCCTGAATTTCCGAACTTGCTACTCTATCCACTGCATCCTTGCATCGAAATCCCTTTCTCTCTCCCGGAAATCTCGGGAAGAGAGAGAATTCTATCTCCATCCTCCTCCCAATTCTATCTTGAGACGGCTTTATTATTCGCTATTCTAACCATCGCCCGTGATTACTGTGCCGGAGACTGACTCGCTAACTGCGTTTTAAACTGAGGAAACTTTAATTAATGAAATTATCGCCAGCGTTTCTCCATGATTTCTCAGGAGGGGGTTGCTCCTAAGAAAATCGGGAGGGCTCTCTCCTTTCCCCGAGATTTTAATTGACAGACAGCAACGGGGGAAATGAAAATCTCTATCTGTGAAGAGGTTCTGGCGGATCTTTTGAATCAGACCGATGAGTGTCTAACTTACCGAACATTCGGATGGCTCGAATTCGGAATTGTGCATATTTGGCTCCGCATAAACTGAGAAAGTATTCTATCTGGAACATCTGCTGCTGCATTTCCTTTGGTTTGGGTTGGCTTCTGTAGGTTTAAAGGAAACATTAAAATTCTTAACAAAGTGTTTTGTTTTGGAATTGTGGGAAGTTGGAACTTAATTTAAACGTTTAGGATTTTAAAACATTATATTGTTCGAATTGAATTAATTGATTCAGATGTAGTTAATGAATGGATCAAATATAATAATCTATATTCGAAGTAAAACTTCTGGGAAATAGAAAATAAATTAAAGTGATTTTTCTTTTAGACATTTTAGCGATTGTGTTGTTAAAACTCAGAGTTCTTTTTTTGGATTAAAAAAGTAAATTAAAATAGAATTATTTTTAAATTAATTTATTATAAATTTACAAGGAGTTTTTAAGTATCTGTAATAAATTAAGAGAGATTAATGGAAAACTTTAAGAAATGTTAACGTAAATTAAAATATCGATTTTTAAAAGAAAATGACGTTATAAAACTTTTTAACGTATATACAGTCAAACCTCCGTTTTACGAACCTCTATATTGCAAATTTTGCTATATAGCGAACTTTTTTCTGGAACCAAGAACATTTCACGATTTTCTTCGTAAAATAACCTCCCTATAACGAAGTACATTTTCTATATAATCAACTTTTTTTCTTGTGATTGAATTTTTTTTCTCCCTACTTTTAAAGTATTTTTAGACCTTCGTATGATGAAGTAATAAAATTACTTAAAATAATTTAACGTGGATTACAGTGTGAAGGAAATACGCCTGAAGGGGTGTTTGGGGAATTGCAAAGATGCGAGGCGTATTATGAGAGAAAACATTCTTTCAAACAGTAAATTATAACCAAATTAATAGACTTTATCATTAATTAAAGGATACATCTGCTAATATATGCTTTAAGTTACAAGTTATATAAAAAAATGTGTGTTTAAAATTACCTGTAGGCTTTAAATTAGAAAATGTCTGTAAAATTCATTGATTTTAATATAAAATTATTTTCTTAATGCTGAAAATGCATTGTATTCCTCGACATTCTTTTTTCTTGTTTTCCTTGAAGTTTTTCTTTCTTTTTTTATGAGTAAGAAATATAATATAAGCAGATATTACTTTACAAAAAGGTGTGAATAATTACTTTTTATAATACCATATAGTGTTTTTGAAGTTAAAATTTGTTTTATATAGTTCATTATGTATATTGAAAGGTGAACCTCTATATAACGAATTTTCAATATAACGAACTTTTTTTCGAGATTTAGCGACTTCTTTATATAGAGGTCCGACTGTATATATATATGGGCTAATTCTCTACAAACAAGAGATAACATCCAAACAATAACATTTGAAAAGCACATAGACAGTAGTAAAATCACACAAATATATATATATATATATATATATATAACAAAAATACTTAATAGTTTTTATATTTTAAAAAAATAATAGAAAACTTTATTACTAAATCATTTTTAAAATATATTTGCATCAAATTGGTTTTCATGAAAGCAATCGTAGCCGTTATATCCCGAAAGAAAGTGTTCGTTAAGTAGAGATTTATCTTTCAATATACTTAATATTCTTGGTTCCAGGAAAAGTTCGTAAGTTCGTAAAATAGTGTGTGTGTGTGTGTGTTCGTGTGTTCGTGCGTAGCAAGACTTAAAAGTCAAAAAAATCTAATGTTTATTCCACCTTCTCTCACTAATATTTCTCAATAAATGTTATTCCTCACTGAGAAAAAAAATCTACTTCTCTATTATGTTCTATAATTTATAAGGCATATAAAAAATGTTATGCATAAAGAAAAGTTACTCTTGTCTTCATGAATAATTTTTGATTCACCAATTATTTGAACAATTAATTACATGCTATCGAAATTAGCATTTATTAGAAAAAAAATTTTATATAGCTGTCTATCCAAATCTTTTCATATTACTGTTACTACATATTTATCACACAAAACAGTTTATATTATTTAATTATGCACTAAAGTAATCGGAAGATGCGAAAAATATTTTTTTTTCCAATTTAAAACTTTTGCAGAAATATTTTGTATGTGTACTCTGATGCTTCTATTTATACTTATTAAATCAAATTTTAAAATGGAATTAGATAGTGAAATTACTCAGATATAAAATTTATAGTTATTGCAATAATTTACAAAAATCTAATAGATTTCAAGATTTGTAATTAGATACTTAATAGAAAGTGTAGAGGTTCGAGAGATAAACATCTTTTAGAGTCATCTCGTTAACAAGGGTTAAATAGAATCAGCATACACGGTCTTTCCTAAATATCAATAATTTCTTCTCATTTTTAAAGTAATTGTTAGGTCTGCAGTGTGTCTTACGATATTAAAGTTCCCCTAAGCTAACTGAAGCATGTTTAATACATCCACCAGATGGCTTTCAAAATGGCCATAAAACCAACGCGTCTTATAAGTGTCTAGTTCACCAACAGAATTTGACTTTTAAAACTAATTCAGCATCACGAATTTACAACAGCATATCTTGAAAATATTAATCTCTGCGTATGTACAGCAAACACGTGGTGCAGCTTTATGAACGTACGAAGTGAGGAAACTAGACCAATAAAACCATAAGCACGAGCAAGTGCGTATCCTTTAATCTCATAATACTCCTCCCACTCTCTCCCTCAGTTTTTATGCCCACTTTTTCCCTCTCCCTAGTTGCACTTCATTTGCTAACGCCTTCACCCACACCAGACGGGAGTTCTGCTATAAATCGCCGAAACACTCATATAAAATTTCTCATTTTAATATCTTTGAAAAAAAGTCCCACACATATTGTATTCCTCCCACCCAACTGGGAAAGGAACTGTGACGTTTACAGTCTCCACTTACACAGATTGGAAGCTGCGAGTATTTTTCGCCGTATTTAACTTATCTGCCATCAAATTTTCCTTCCGTCGTCTCCATTGGTAGTAATAAACTCCTTCCCCATACAAGTTTAAACACGCTGGGAAAGAAGAGAAACACACCAATCACGTGATCAGTAAATAAACATTCGATTGGTCGATCGACAGCTGAGATGGTTGGTCGAATAAATATAGATATATCCGCATTCTCTTCATTTAGATAAGTGCTTAGACGGAAAAGAAAGATAGAACGTAGAATGATAAGAGTGTGAAGCGATTTACTGAAGAATTTCACTAAGTGCACAGCAGTGCCTTTCTTTGATTTACTAATTTTAAACTAAGATAATTTATAAGTCAATTAACATTATAGTGCCCATTTTAATCAAGAAAATCAATATGGAGTTTTAAAAAAAATGCATGTGGTTTTGAAATTGCCATTACTGTTGCATCATATAGACTATTTGACTATTTATATTGAGTTAGCGCAAAGGTTCTCAAGCTGTCTCTTCTGTGTATACTCATATTTTTTTTTTTTCAAAACGTATCATTTGGTAATGATTAAAACCCCGTACGTACGGTGCTTCTGTACAATGAATTCCTCTTCTTCCTGTTACAAATGGGCGAGAAGTCTGTCTTCATTACATCTTACTCGTTTGTCGTCTACATATTTTGCTACAAGAATAACCTTAACTTTTCTTAGTCCAAAATTGTATATGAGAGTGTATTTTGAAACTAAACAGAAAACAAAAGACTGAACTTAAAGAAGGTTTCTCAGTTTCACAAAATACCATTAAGTTATTATTATTTATTTTGATTTACTAAAAATAAGTAAACAGAAATATTTTACAGTACTTTAATCGCAAATATAGTTGCTACTCTTGCTTAAAACTGTCCAGTGTTATTTTTCAAGGAAAAAGAGTATGGAAGTATTCTAAGTATTCTTGTTAATAGAATGTTCGTGGTTACATAACCCACATATAATTACTATTTCCAAACAAAGGATCACTTGAATACATCTCAGGTTGTTTGCAGAATTTTCATGAGAATACAGGTTATTGCTGCTCATAGGAATAGTGTTCCGAATCTGGTTTATTGCTGCTCATAAGAATAGTGTTCCGAATCTGGTTTATCACTGCTCATAGGAATAGTGTTCCGAATCTAGTTTGTTGTTGTCATTGGGACTGCTCGTGTGCCAAATAAGGATAATGTTCGTACTCTAAGAATGCATATATTGAAATTAGAAAGCCTCTACACTCTGGAGGTTTTACTCTCAAAACTAACTTGGGGATGTGCTTTAATGTTATTGTAAGTTTTGGACTACTACCGTCTTATTAAGTAGTATTCAAGCATATTGATACTAGTCAGACGATATTACTGACCTTGCTGCCATTCCTTCCAGTTTGTCATTTCGAATTAATATTGCTCATGCATATGATTATTATTCCAGTTGAATTGCGTCTCTTCTGGTTTTATGGGATAAGTAGAATTTAATTATATGTAACTGACCGAGAGTGTTGCCCTTCTCTTTATAAACTTAATCTACTTACTTAATGAATATTTTTATGATGTATATTTGTGTATGCAGTAGGGAAGGGGGGGGGGTCCAAGGTCAAAAGTCCACCATTCTTGTATCATGCTCCTTTTGATTTTGTCGATTTTGTGAACAAAAAACAGTGAAAAAGTAATTATTGAACAAATAATTAGTATTAATTAAAATTAATCATTAAAAACCAATAATTAATTAAATTTTACGTATTATACACTTAAAATTACAATCAATCGGGAAAAAAAATCAAGGGCTTTGGGGGGGTCTGGACCCC
>BMAV01020289.1:224246-236068 GCA_019973955.1 Trichonephila inaurata madagascariensis
TAAACACCAGGGGCGGGTCCACAACACGCCCCTCGTCTCTTTTCATTGGCAAGCCAAAAAAAAGTCTGCCCTCGTCCCCGGGCCACATTCGTGTACTATTTGCGTGGCAAACACAATCCTGGTCTGTCTGGAAACTAAGGGGACCATAATTCTTATCTAACTTCTAAACACCCTTATTCATCACACCACCTGGGTTTTATGCATTGTCCCAAATTGGTTCCATGAACTCATTCTCTCGACACCTGCCATGGCGACATTGTTCTTTTCAGACCGGCTTCGCCTATTGTCAAGGGGGTTCCGGCTCTCTTTGGACATTGTAACTTCCAGATTGGGTGTCGGCGTTTGTCCGAGGTCAGACAATAAACTATGACCCCATGGCCACGTGCTCTTGACACCTAATATCTGTTTGGAGCCATAAAACTTCACATGGATATAAGAGTGAGGTTCACCCCAATCGAAGACGTCACAGCGTAAATCCATCCGGGGTACTAATTTTATATTGGAGTGCTACGCGCCAAGTTGTTGTTTATGTTCTCCAAGATGGACGATAACGTTACAATATGGTTACCTTGATATTTGTATCGTGTGGTCATGTGTATCGTTTGGCGTGATTAAGGAATCGCGCCCACTCGAATATCAAATTAGTTTCCTTTGTGGAGTTAAATATTCTGATAATTAGGTTGACGATATTTTCTTATGTATGGGATGCGTTCAAGAAATATCCTGCTTTTATTCATAAGAAATACACGTATTCATATACAGACAGATATTCTGCCCCACTATAGATAGAAATGTTGTAACACACTTTCTTTTAGAGATAACGTAATACTGATTCTTTTGATTCAATACGTCATGTTTTCTTAAACTAAAATCCAGACTTTTTTAGTGATATTAACTTAATTAAATTTCACTAATTAATAACTAACAGAAAAGTTTTACGTTAAGTTAAAGTTTTTTCTGCCGTTTTGTCAAAAAAAGAACATCTCACTTCGCTTCCACCACATCGGTGGTCTATCAGTGACTGACAGCTTCTGGGAACTAGGAAATACTTCCTGCATACTCGACAAAATTTCAAACGTAGGTACATCAACCCACTTTTCTCTATCTTTATTTCTTTACGCATGAAAAATTACTTTCTCTGATCTTTTCTCAACACATCTCGTGTATAATAAGTAAAAATTATATAGAGTAATTATTTATATTTTTTACTTGCAGATATATATATGTATTTTGATACAATGATGCATTTTTCATTAATTTCTTAATGTTTTTATACCATTTCTCCCAAAAAAATTATTTTTAAAAATTAGGGATTACAAATTTGGTGTGTGTTGATATGCATATTTTTTTAAAGTTTTATATACCAGAAATCAATTTTAAAAAAATAATTTCTTTTGCTTTTTTAAGAAAATTAATACTTTCCATACAGATAAAATTTCATTTAAATGTAGAAAAAAAATCATAATTATAATGAACTCTTAAGTCTAAATTGTGATTTTATATATTTGAAATTTAAACAAAATTATATTATCTATTTAGTTTCTTATAAAGCAACGATTGATATCACAAAGCCACAACCATAAGTTAACACTTCTAATAGACATTTTTCAACTGACTATCTCCGAATAAGAATTCTAAAGAATCCGACTGTCCAGGTGCAGTGCACAAAGGCTTAAAGATACCGGCCTGGTCAACGATTTGCTTTACAATTTCTTTCTCATTTGTCCTTCTCAGTGAGGGTCTGTGGGGGAAAGGGTCATTTTGAGCACTCATGTGGAATATTGGGGTAGTCAATTCTTTACCCCCCACTGTCCCCTCGTCCGCTGGACTTTCGTACAAAGAGTGGAAGCGGAGACTTTTAGAAGAAACTTCAGTAGAACCGTTTAGATACGCTTTGTTAAGCACACTTGGCTTTATCCGTAGAAGTATTTACAAAGAAAAGAAGAATGTAGACACACCCGTAAAATTAGGTTAAGTGGGCTCTCTATTAACCAGCAAGGAGAGGAGAAGTTTGAGGGTAAATTAAATACGATTACTGTATCTTTCTTAGTACCTTTAATGTTGCCATTAAAGTATACGTTAATAATGAATTTTAAGGAATGCGAAAATTAGATTAAATTAAACAATATGTTTTTCAATTCTTACTATTAGCTCACAAGCTCTATATATTAATTAATTTATATATTTACAGAGTTATTTATTTATCTTGGTGGAATTTTTAATCGTTAATAAAATACATTTTAAAGCGCTTAATTAAGCTTAAATTTTATATATAGAATTATTTTGGATGACAATACAATAATATAAAAATAATTAATAAAAATTAATTGATTAAAACTAATTATTTAAAGAATTACAAATACACACAACCATGTTGGCATCGTTTTTGGTGACTTAGCGACCCTTTAGGCGACTTGTGTCAAAACTTGAAAATGTTTTTTTCTCAAGTGCTTAAGTATTCAGTTGAACTGAAATTTATGTACACGTTTGTTTTGGATGACAATACGATACTTTAATGATAATTAATAAAAATTAATTACCACTTAATGTTGTGATTCTATCATATGTATATACATATTTATATAAATTGTAATTATTTAATAAAAAGTAGCTAAAATAAATTTTTTCTTTGTTGATCTAAGTAGGAATTGACTTAAATTTTTTTTTTATATTACTTGTTTTCAATGTAAATTATTTATCAACAAAAGTTGAATTTGAATATCAAATTAATATTCTTTAATAGCTGATATGCACTGGGAATTTTTCATCAAAAATAATTAGAACATTGAAATATTTACCATTTTAAAGCGAAATTCTATGTTCAATCCAACAATCGAATAAAAGTTAGTTGTGTTAATACAAATATTTAAAGCTCATTTATTATGAAAGGAATTTGAAAGAAGTAGTTTTTCCTTTAACTGCTTAGAGATTACATAGTAAAAAACTCTAAATTTCTTAGACAGTATAATTAGATAAAGAAATTCATTAATTGCTACTAATTTTTTAAGATTTTTTTTTTTTTTTTTTTTTGTATCTTGAACAAACTTGAATTCTATTAGTAAAGTCATATGCGAAGCCATCAAAAGAAACTTTAACTTCGAAAAGAATATGGACGAATAAGTAAATGAAAACTTTTCACGATCCTTGAAACACCCTAATACTGTGAAAACGTTTTACAGATGGTGAAAGTCTTAGAAAAATCGTCTGTTGTAGAGATAATGAAAGCCAAAGATATTTACTTTAGCATTTCCTGCTTAGATAATGGCTAATAATACATAACTGCAACAACTCTATGAAAGCCCTCGTGTAGCTAAACAGTGCGACGTTAATAATCAATCAATCAATCAATCAAGCAAACACTATGTGTTTTCCGGAATTTGTCTTTAACTTTTTTTTTTAGCTGAACAATCTTTTATTTATAAGTCATTTCGGGAAAAAAACTCAAGAAATAAATCTCATAATATTAAATATGTTTGTTTTTTATAGATTTAATCAGTTAATATTTAAATTCTTATTATCTTTTGCATTATTAATGTTAACATGGTTGGCTTATGAAATAATTTAAATATTTTCATGTCATGAGATTCATTTTACGGTATTTCCGATGCTTAAAGCATACATACAAACAAAACATCGAATTAAGTAATTATTTATTTTATTGTATGTACTTATAAAGTATTGCCAATTTTATGGGTGTCAAATTGAATCTATTTTTATCCAGTGGTTATTAAAATTGGCAGAAATTAAATTTCTGGAAGGAAAAGAAATCATGCTTGAATATTATTGAATCATGTGGCAGCGAAAATTTTTAAGATGCTTTAAAATATTTAAATTATTTTACTTGTAAATAAAATGCGTTGTATGCGTAAACATATAGTCAGTTATTTATATATGAAAAATTTTATACATAATACAGATAAAACAGTTCTAAGACGAAGCAATATCTAAAAAAGCATAATTCAGAAATTTAATATTTTTATATTTGATACAAATATAATGCATTTCTCTCAATCTAACACAATTTAAGAAACAATTCTTAGTATAATTTTTTCGATACATTTGTATAATCGAATTGCATAAGAAAATGGAGGATGCAATGGGAATACTAATATTCATTCCTTATACAAATTATAACTAAAAAAGGAAACAATAATAGTGTCTGCATCAAAATAATTTTTTCTTTCAAAATAAATGTATGAGTGCATAACAATGCATGTAACAGAGAAAATGTACTGTCTGCGACGCCTTAGTGAATTTCGTTTCAATAAATTCGTATATTGAAATGGGTCTTGCTTTTTTTTTAAAGAATAGAAACTATGTACAAAGAAAATAAATAGTTTGCATTGTCTACTCACTTTCAAACTATTATTCAAAATGACTGCTTTCTTCTTTTTTCTTAAGTAAATGTCGTATACAGTGATAATTAAATTAAATTAATGAGAGAGAAAGTTACTTTTTAAATATCACCTAATTAGAACATTCAGTTACCTTTTCGAATGTTTACTGTGCGTAAATGAAAGTTATTCCTTTAAAATTATTCAAATTCTTACACATCCTAGGTAAAAAATTTCTTTAATTTTTCTAATATCGTACACTAATATTTTCATTTCCAGATAAACTCTAACTTTTATTCTTTTCAATGACGTGCATTACAAGTAACAAATCAGGCATGTGGGTATCTTATACAGAAATATCTGATTGCGTTTTATGTCTGACATCAATTGATCAACAGAAAACGAAACTGTATCTTCTCATTATTTTCTTAAAATATAGCTATTTTTATTGCTTCTATTTAAGACTGTCTTCACCAAATGTACGAGAACCTGGACTAAATGCGAAGTATATTTTCAGATAAAAAAAAATGTGTCTATATTTTCATGAAAATTTGCAACTTTACAATTCACACATCTCTGTGCATGATATAACATTTAAAATTTTTCAAAATGCTTCATAAATACAGTCGGACCTCTATTTAACGAATTCATCGGGACTGAACATTTTGTTCGTTATATCGGGGTTATTCATTATATCGCGGTCCAAACAAAATACAAATTTTTTTACGCTACCTTTAGGAAATTCTATAATAAGCAACTACACAAAAATATCCATAGTTTGAAATTACACATTGTTTACTTAACATCTAAAAATACAATCAGGAAACTATTAAGCACCAGTTAAGTGAAATTTTTAAAATACTAACTAATAAATGTTTGACAATTTTTTGATTCCTGACTCGAAAGGGTTCTTTTTTCAACTTTATGCAGAGATAAAAAAAAAAAATACTGCGTTATTTACATCCTGCTGCATAAGGTTTCTCACAATTTCCGAACAATGTACAGCCTTAGAAAATGTAAAACTTTTGATGATAATTTCATTGTGCATTTCTGCATCAGAATCGCTTTTCACTGGCTCCGACAAATCAACAATTTCTAAAATTTCAGCTGCACAGATAAGCAGTTTCTTATCACAAATGTAAATTTGTCCTTAAATAAAAATGAATAATCTTTACTTTGTGGACAGGAATGAGATAAGAAAGGAATTTCCTGTCCAATTTAAAATTCACACGATAGGAGTTGCACTCATGACCAGTAGCGCACACAGGAATTTTTCAAGGGGGATCCGGGGTCGAAAGTTCACCATTTTTGTATCATGCTCCTTTCGATTTTGTCGATTTTCGGGGGAAAAAGCACAGTAAAAAACTAATTATTGAATAAATAATTAGCATTAATTAATAAAATTAATCATTAATAACAAATACTTAATTAAATTTTACGTACTATATACTTAGAATTATAATCGGAAAAAATATCAAGGGATTTGGGGGGGGGGGGGCCCGGCCCCTCAGGCCCCCCCTTGTGTGTGTCACTGCTCATGACTCATCTGCACCTGTAAAGTCTGAAAATGCCTGCACCCTTTCTTATCGAAATTTGCTGCTTACAATAAAAATCTTCTTTCTGTTCCGGACAAAATGGATATCATCCGAAAAAAAATCCAATATTTTCTTATGCAAGCTAATAAAAAAAAATCAACTATTGAAACAATTCGTTGAATCGGGGCTTATTATTCGTTAAATAGGGGGTTTGCATTCAATTGGGGAACGTGAAAAATTCGTTAAAATGTTTTCGTTAAATCAGGGTCTGAGTGTATTTTTTTCTTCATTTAAACACGTAAAAAGATAGCTCATTTAGCGTTACGGTATAGGAGAAAAAATGCGAAACACATTTACACCAGAAAAAATGGATTAAATCAGATTAAAAATGAATAGTATGATAAAATATGCCACTATCTATATATAGCGAAGCCAGAATATAATATTAATTATCTTGTATCGCACAACGTACAATACGAGGTCAAATATCACTGATATGTTTATATTTTTTCATGATCTAGATCAGGGATGGCAAACCTTTATGGATAAATGTGCCCTTTTTTTCTAAAGAAATGTTTAATGTGGTATATACGTGCCATCAAATAGTTTTGACTTGTGGGGAAAATAATAAAACTAAATCTAAAAACGCAAAACTCTTTATTCACTACGAAAAAATACGTTTTGCACCATATAGTAGTAAATGCTTTAGTTATACGTGTAATTCAAATTATAAGGTAACATTTGCGTGACTTTTGATGTTGCAGATTAGATGGCAAATAACTTATAATAGGAATGTAAGATGTTACTTTTAGTAGAATGCATGTTGAATTGGACTCAATTGTAAAACGGTTTCTAAGCGAGGATTTAATGTTATTCATCTCTGAAAATAATGATTCGTAGGCATAGGTAGATGAAAATGTGATTATAATAGCATGAGTTAGCTTCTTCAAAGAGTTAAATGTGTCTGGAATCAAATTCCATGTTTCCAAAATTTCATTAATGGCATTTTTACGATATATCATTTCCAACTTTTTCCTTGTTTCAACAAATTTTTGAATCAATATAGAATTATACTGGAAATCAATCAGTTGCATATCAAATTCTTCAATTTCCAACCAGTAGAACTGGGATAAGTTTAGTTTATCAAATAAAGTCACATCAGGGTATAGTAAGACTCCGCTTAACTCTGTTTCATTTATTGCTGTTTCGGTTTAACGCTTTTTTATTTGAATTGTGGGATTCCCCAAAATATTGCACGATGCGTTAGGCTTCCCGATGTCCGAAGCAGTTTATGTGTGTTTCTTCTTTCCTGCAGTGTTATACGAACAAATTTTTATCGTTTCAAACAGCTGTTGACATTATTATACGTATAAATTTATATAATATAACGATTGCCATAGTAACAGATATTATGATTTTTAGTTTTTAATCATGGGTGATAATAAAAAACTCGAAAATAAAGCAACAAGAAAAAACATTTCACTAGAAACTAAAATGCAAGTGATTAGAATATTAGATACTGGTGAACGTAAATCTCAAATTGTTACTGCATTAAATTTTGCAGCTTCAACAATAAGGACCCTTCTTAAGAATAAGGAAAAAATACTGTCAACGGCAACTGCAATTGGAATTACCCGTTCTAGAAATAATACAACAGAGGAAATAGAAAAACGACTTTCTATATGGATTGACGACGAAATTGAAAGCAATATGCCCCTAAGCTAATATATTATAATGGAAAAAGCAAAAAGAATTTTTAATTGAAAATGTAAACATACTGATTTAAATTTTTTTTTTTATTTTTATATGTATATTCATTTATTATGTTTCTATATTTGTAAGAAATAAATTTTGCTCTATTGTTATAAAAAACATAATTAATAAATTTAATGGTAAACTACCATAAACTACCATTTTCTACCCATCTTGTTCTTACTCCATTGTTTACATGATGAGATAACCTCATTTAACGCTGTTTCATATTACGCTCTACTTTGATGGAACGTATACCCCTCGTTAAGCGGAGTCTTACTGTACATAATACACTTGAGCGTTTCCGATAATTATTTGAACTGAGGACATCTCGCTGGTGAAATTCCTTGATTGAAGAATCAATTACAGAAATAAATTCTTCAATAACTTTTTCTTCGTCTGGTTTATCATGTATATCTGAATCTTCGATATTTTTTTCCAAGTTTGGGAAGTACTTGTAGTTTCTTGTAATAATATCGTTTATGAAAACAGGCAGCTTAGCGTCAAAAGCGCGAATGAGATTCCTCATGAGGATTACTTCATAGGAAGCTTTGTTATCTTGGACTAAAATTCAAACTATTTTGATCGGTGACATGCCCAAATGATGGCACGCCATTGATGGCACGCGTGCCACTAGTTCGCCACCCCTGACCTAGATAAATATTTTTTTTTTCATAAATTAACTATCTTACTCTTATTTTATAAACTTTGAGCGTTTTCATTTGGTGCTAGTGTCCATAAGATGGTATTCATAGCTTTTCCCTTCAAACTATCGTGTTACTGGACGTTATTTAAACTGAATCAAATAACCATTCATGTTCACTGAAGCATCCCTCGAACTAACCCTTCACCTGCAGAGGGAATAACTAAATAAACAGAATTCTATTTTACTGAGGAGGAATGAGTGTGAATACCATGATCGCTTCAGTACTGGTTCTAATAACAACAATGGTTTGCTGCCCCGCAAGGAAATTCTAAACCTGCTACTACGAGTACAATACACCTGGATGTTCTTATCCCCTCTTGCGCATGTTAGCAGTTTTGGGCCCCAATGAGGGAAAGATGGGGATTTCTCTAACAATATTTTGGTTGAAATCATATTCAACTCGGAAGGGATGAGATGTGTGGTTCCTACAAAATATAAGATGGTATTTTGTCGATACAGGCTTGTATGTGATTAGAATATAGCACTGATTTATTCCTCCCCTATCTGAACAATCTTAAAAGGAGTAAGTTTGGATTGTACAACGAGGTATAAGGACAAAAACCGAACATATCAATATGGAATCCGATACAACGCGAGTAGTAAATTTATGCTTAGATATAAAAACTATTAGGAATAATTATTTTAAGGAATCCTACTTGGTTGAAAGAGAGATTTTTAGGTGTTTAATGTTAGGGCCTGATACTTCAATCAGGGGTTCATATCACTTAAGGCTTCTGTGGTTGAAATAAGTGTTTTCAATCAATCATCAAAGACAAATTATTAAAAGGTTAATTTAAATTTAATGACAAATGAAGTGCGCTCTGATCGAAACAAAGGTTTTTTAGAAGCAGCGCCTGCTGTACTGAAGAAGTTCTACCAAGACCATTATAAAAAATATATACTAAATAAATATTGAGGAAGAAGGAATGATATATAAAACTATAGAGTTTTTGTAGTTGTTTTTATAGCATTTACTTTATCTAACTTTTTAACTATCTATTTTTTTTAATGTGTTCTTTGTAGAATGAAATTTTGACGATAATTTGTGCCCGAGAAACGGGATACCTGCAAAACAATCCAATCAGATTTATAACATATATGTTTTGAGCCCTTTAGAATGTAACAAACCATAGGTTTTTTAAGATAGTTACATTTAAACACATTTTACAGCCATTTTTAGCTTAGAACATACATTAATTTTGACAAAAAATATCATTAACATCAAATATAAACCCTTATAAAATAATTATTTCTTAAAATATTTTTATCTTGCAGTTTCTGAAACTTCAAATGAATCAAGAAGTATATAAAGGAAATTATAATTGCATTATGTCCAATAAATTTTAATTTATCACGTTTATCTTAACTTTTTAAATTTTGCTAAAATTTCATAAAATTATAAATTTTTTTTCAAAACAAATATGTTGCTTATTCAATAAGTGTGTCTCTTTGCCTATTTATGTTTTTTTAAATTATAAAATTTTTTGAAAATCAATTTTTGAAAAATTGGTGCCCAAACCTAGTCGGATGTATTAAATATGAACTAGAAATATTCCTGTAGGGAAAGAAATTTTTTCTTAAATATGTTGTTAAAATTTTAAGATTTAAAAACCAACTTAATTCATGTCTTGTATAATTTTTTTTCCTTTCATTATTTAAATGAATTTACAAATTGAATGCATACAGTTTCTTGTTTAAGACCACGGTGTTCAGTTAATTGAATAGAAAAATTCGAAACTAAAGATATAAAGTTTAAATCCTGATTTTCGTAAAATCAATATGAGTGACAACGTGGGCTGTTTTCGATATATTTAGGAATAGTGTTTTATGTTTCCCATTATATTTCATAATGCAAATGTTTAACTTTAAAAGAAAATTCCAAAAATGTTTAAAAGAGACTCAAAACATAGAATAAATTGGCATCTTTTTTTCCTTCTTCTCCTTTTTTTGAATAATAATTTTTTGAGAATGATTTTAAGTCAATTCTTTATCTTCAAAAGAAAAAAAATTCTACTTTATTGTTCTTAATAGAGATCATTAAGAGTCAGTTATTTGTGCTGTTTGAAAATATTTTATTCGAAATATATCAAATAACGGGAATAACATTCAATTTGAAAATAACGAAACAATTTTTTTTAAAAAAAAATGTTCTGTTTTTTTGTGAAGGGGGATACAAAAATGTTATTAAATAAAACGTATTCAGTATTTGAAAAAATCATCCCATCTTGTTAATTGAATTTTATGTAATTTACATAATACAGCTAAAAGAAATATTTGTTAGGCTTACTAAAAACCTTTTCTGAATAATAAGCCATTTATTTTATGATTTATAACAATCTACTTTATTCTATCTTATTTTAAAAAATTTTTCAACCCAATTTTCAAATGAACTTTCATTTTTTTTTATGTAAATTTTTTAACAGACAAAGACGTATTTCCTCTTATATTCTTGTGCCACATTTTGCGAATTACATTCTTAATTACTTGGATCGGCAATTAATTTTACGAGAGTGAATAAATCCATTCTGCTCAGAAAATACTCAACTGTATCCAACAGAAAATAATCAATTCATTTTAAATCGAGAACATATTAAAATATTCTTAAATTACAACCATATTATTTTAAATCACTAAAAACATCAAAGTTAAGTGTATTTCTTGTTCTATGATTTTGACGACAATTTTTTTAACAAGAAATACAATTTTTTTTTTAAAAAAAATGAGACAAAACAGCGAGTTTTAACAAAAATCAATTTGCTTGCTTCTCACAATTCCTCCCTCCCCCCCTAGAAAAGTGTTGAACGTGTAATAAATATAAGAATACAGTCTGGTGTTTGTTCAGAAAAGAAAATTCCATTTTTAGGATAAAAAAAAAAATCAAAGATAATATTGGAGGTACACGCAATTTAAAAGCTTAGCAATACATTCCATTTACCTAAGCATTTTCTATTAACTCTTCAAGCATTTTGACTTGGTTCAACTGATATCCATGATTATCTGACAAGGTCGCCTCAAGGTAAGAACCATCCCCATCTCTTACGTCATCCCAATCTCATATACCTACCAAATACTCTTCGACCGTGGCCTCGACAACGTAAACATAACAATTATCTTAACATATGTATCTCTCCCCTCGTGTTACCATGACACTGCTAGTTTTGTCACTTCGCCCTCCCCTCAACTTCGTGAGTAAACGCTGAACGCTATTAGCTAAGATCATTCTGTAACCGTCACTGCAAAATATCTCGTGGAGGGAGGAGGTGAAGCAAAAGTTGGGTGAATCCTTCCCCACCATCCCCCGTAGTGCCCTGAGGCTAAGGAGATTCTCTACCACCGCAAAAGATTTCCGGGTCATAGAAAATTTCACCTCATAACAGAAGTTTCATATTTTCTCTTCCACCCAACCTCTGCCAATATAATACTGAATATGAGCAAGGGAATTTTCAGCTAGTACGGGCACATAGTCTGTACTGTATTTTTTTTTTCCGATCCATG
>BMAV01020289.1:236404-253112 GCA_019973955.1 Trichonephila inaurata madagascariensis
ATACTACAGCGGGCGAATCAGATTTTCTTATCAACAACTAGCACTCAACGTACATGTTATACCATGTAAAAACGATTTTCATGTATACAGCCGGTGTTCTCTTTCACAATCATATATCATTGTTATTGGAATAAGCAAACGTGGCATGATGCTGATATTGATGATAATATATGGGGGAGGGGATATTTTATCTGATATGACGGAAAAAACTTAATTAATTAAACTTTACAAAGAGATATGCAATTTTATTTAATTTAATATATAACCTTTAAGTATGTCTGAAATATTTTGCTTTCGGTGCTGTAATAAATAGAGATATATCTACATGAGTGTTAGAAGGAACCTTGTGGTGTAATGTACACAATAAATAGTTCTAAGAACAAATAATGTGAATAGTAGAATTATTTAGACATATTGGTTATAATACGTATGAATAGCCTTCACTTAAAACTGAGAGTGAATATTCCAATAGAAAATATTCTTTTTCAAAATAAATCTTGCATATGCATTAATACATATTTGGGTATACATTACATCTTAATTAATTTAATTAAAATATAAGGAACTAAAAGAGTGTGTCAAATGTAGAATTATAAGTCGTAAATTTCAATATATAAGATTATGTTTGGTAATTAAGTTACGTATGATGGTATTTATGTGAGTAATATAAATAACCATAATTATTTAAGGAGAAATAATAAATTAATTTTTATTAATTGGAAAGTATTATTAGAGGTTGGTGCTTATGAAATGTTGGATTTTCTTTATATGTGATTATTTTCTTATTTGTCTCCTTGTTTTTGTTATACTTCTGTTTTTGACATAATCTCGTCGTTTATAGCCAGAGTCACATTTCAACAAAGAAGAGTTTTTCAAAAGTATACCATTCTGTCATTTGTTTTGAATTTCGTAAGGATATAAATTAAACTGATATTCGTGTAATTTTTTTTATATATGAGTATAAAAACTACCCGCAATGTAAACCAGGCATTTTGGGAGGAAACCATTTAGAATAAAAAATGGCAGCGTTGGTTATAATTTTTATTTTTTTTTTATTATTTAGTAAAATTTTATCTTAATTATTTAGTAGATTTTAATGATTTTCAGTATGATTTTTGTAGGGTAAAACATGGTTATTTTACCCTACAAAATGAACCTCATGTAAGGCCCAGAACATCTGCAAAAAAATTATGCTCGGAACGCATTGGTGGTAGCGAATATTGGTGGTTATTGCACTGCCAGTACATTGAGAGTGTGACAGTTATGTAAAATTGAAAAAAAATTATACACGACAACTGTCAGGCACATACGTCGAACAAAACAATTGCGAAATTAAATGAAATGAAACATGAAATTTTAGAGTACTCGGCTTATTTACCGGATCTTTTTCCATCCGACTTTCATTTTCTTAAGAAATTACAACAGTTTTTGAGGGATAAGTAGTATAAAAATGAAGAGAGTCTGAAAAATTCCATATTATGGTTAATTGATTCTTAAGATTAGAATTTCTTTAAGGCAGAAATGTGTTCATAAAAATCTCAGTGAGAAAGTTTATTGAAACAAGTAGAGCATATTTTGATTAAATAAATTGTTTCTAAAAAAAGATATGCAGTTTTATATATAAAGAATACCAACCAAATATAAAGAATAGCAGTAATAACAATATTTTATATTAGGTTTTTGTTTCTGTAATTTAACATGTAAAGATTTCCAAGGTTTCTGATGAAGCTTGTGGTCATTTATGTAATTTCTAAGCTCTCAATAATATTACCTTAAATATATTACATAATTTCTGGTATTGTCAACCTTTAGAAAGGCGAATATATTATTTCTTACGTACAAGTAATTGGGTTTTCAATTGGCTTTGTTTATTGTGTTATTAGGTATAAATTTTGTTCATTATCATTTTGAAACATATAATACGCGTATTGACAAATTAAGTATTACGAAAAGTTTATAACAAAGAATGGCGATCCTTCTCACTCGTTTAAAGTATAGTGAACAAAAATTGTTATGCACAAAAATAAATTATCAATTTAAAGTATGAAAATCGTTTAAAAGTTCAAAGTATCAAAATCTCATTACTCAAAAAGAAAACCAGTTTGTAATTTCATTTTTCATTTTGCTAGCTCTCTTCAAAAACTGTATTTCTCGCATTTGAATGGGATTACAAACCTGAACGACAAATGTATTGTTGCTTAAAGGATAAGTTTTAAATTCCAAGGGGAAAATAAGTTTATCTATTAAATCCTGGTATTCTTCTCCGGAAATTTCTGCTACACAAATCCAGAAAATCATCTTCAAAATGAATTTACCTAGACCCGATCAAATTAAGGTAGAGCTCAAGCGAAGCGAAAATTTATACTCTTGAAATGTTTCGAAACTGTAAGAATACCTTCCTCTTTTAAATAAAATCCCGAAATTCAATATCATTTTTAAAAGCTTTGCCCGCGTAAAATTCCAACCGAACTGCACAAAATTCCCCAATGAGGAAAAGTTCTTTTGAGTACTTTGGTGGAGCACCTACAAAATCTAAAGAAGGCGGCTAAAATTAATCTCATTTAACTAGGCGTAAACAGTATACGACACTGCATTTTTATCTGCGCGTCCGTTAAAAATCCCTCTCCAACCCTCCCTTTTCCCTTTCTGAAAAGAATTGCGAAAATGCCATCCTGCTAAAGCACGGAGGAAAAGGGATTTTTGCGCTTCTCTACGCTTTCTTTTACATTAGTAGGAATGCCAAGTTAAAATATCTAGTCTAAATAATTTATCTTTTAAATTATATCCCTCACTTGTTCAAGGAAGGGAAATTAAAGAAGCTAATTATTGCCAAGAAAATCTCCGCGTTGGAAGTGTCTCAAAAGTAATATATCTATTTTAATGCTTAATTTTGAATTATCATGGCAAATAAGAGCTGCACAGAAGGGGAAAGACGTATTAAAAATTCTTCTAATCATGCAACGATAAGCAAATAATCTTATTATTTTGATTAATTTGAAGAACCACCGTTAATTACGAAAAGCGCAAACTGACGTAAAATTGAATAACACCAAATGCGATGTAAGAAGATCCAGCGTTATGATGTTTCGTTATTTTGTTTATCGAGATTTGAGCTTTGAAGTCATTAAAAAAGGAAAACTGCTCTATTTTCTTTAAAAGTCATTTCGGTTAACAAACGCATGTAAGAAAAGAAAAAGAAAAATATTTCGCTTTGGTGAAATAAAATGCCCAAATAACGCAATTACATTAAATTTCTCTAGCGTTGTGTGGGTGCTTTACACAGCTTATTTTTTTCTTCTTTCTTTTTTTTTCGAAGCAAACTTTCATTATACAAGGAAAAAGTTCGAATTTCAGAAATAATCAGCCGGTAATTCAACACTCACTGATTCATTTAGTCGTCATTACTAACTGTATTTACGAAAATAAACTCTGTGGACTTGCTTTTTCTGTACATACCAGGAAAAACTTTTTTTTTTATCTTAACGTACGTAATTCCTTTTCTTTTTATGGGTTGTGTGGAATATGAGATGTAAAATCAAAAGAAAAGTAATTATTTATTTTTAAAAAAATACGCATGTTGTTGATTCGAGCAAGAAGAGAAAATAGAAATTTTTGATGTCTTATGTACTAATATTACTTTTATTAAAATATCTTTGAGAGACGAGGATCTAAAATTATTTTATAATAACTTCTTTCATTAAAATGTTAAATTTGTCCGTATGTATTTGATTAATGCCACATAATATTATTTATTTTGGGAGCTCGTGGGGAGGAAATGATGGTATTTCGATAAAAAAAAGATATAGATGATTAAAAATACTCTTTTACAAGTCCCCAAAAAAAATTGTGAAGGGTCTTTATGCGACCTTTACTAAGTAATCCTCTTGGGGAATCTTTGGGCTAGCATTCGCATTTAACTCACAGCCATCCCTCTCAAGAAGAAATCATAATATGCAAATTAGTTAGAGTATATTAAGTTAGAGTTTGGTAATTGTAAGGGCAGAAGGAGCGAAGCACCTGTTGCAGCGTTACTAAGGTGAGATTTAGGATTTACGCGACTTATATATATATATATATATATATATATAAGGACGGAGTTTTGCTACTATACTAAATTAGTGGATTAAGATTTGATAGGTTAGGATTGATTAAGGTTAATTTAATCTGTTTGCTTGCGCTTAGTTGTTGAGAGTTGTTGCTTTCTTTATATCACTCCCAGGGCTTCCTTTTGTGGTTTATCTTGTGGTTAATTAGAGTGCTTGAATAGTAATAAATTAGAATTATTATGGAAGTTTCTGTTCATGCTTTGTTTCATCCAACTTTTCCTCCATGCTTTGTTTCCTTTACGTAGGCAGGACGGTAAGGGAGCGACTTCAGGCCGAAGTCGCTTACAGATTTATCAAATAAATATTATTATATTTGTATAGTAAGCTCAAAACAATTCAACATAAGATTAGTTATTCGATATTAATAAAATTTTACAAAAAGTAGCCATCTTGTTTGAATATAAAGAAAAGAAGTATTTGGTACAAAAAAAAAAAGAGTTACATTTATAATTTTATCTCAGTATTGAAATTCTCAGTAAGTTAAAATATTTTTCTTCAATAAGCAATAAATTGTTGAAAAGTTCATACGGTTCTTGTGCATTTAATCATTCAAAAAAGCTAATGTACCCACACTTGTAGTAAATTAAAAACACTATGCATTTTACATTACACATTAGCTCGTTTAAAATCGAACTGATTAATTACTTTTTACATTGCATTTTGGAGGAACGTGATGGCTTCTAGAGATAGATGTGGATGGATTTTGAGCCATAGTCTTTAGCGATGAGAACAACATTTTCAGCTAGCACTCGACAAGTATCATGCCAGGTTACCTGAGGACTTAGAACAGTGATTCCCAAAGTAGTCTATATAGACCCCCAGGGGTCTATGACAACCTCTAAGGGATCCACGTTAGCAAAAAAATAATTTGGGGGTTCATGATGTGTAAATGGGGGTCTACGATTGCGACCCTCATTAAACCAGATCGTGAATTTAATTTTAAAAAGAAATTTAATCGAATGGGTACCAGAGTTACCTTTGAACTGATTTATTTACTACATTTAATAAAGTTAATTTGCAGTTGCAAGGCTACAGCATAAATTTTATTAAAACAAGGACTTTAATTCAGCGTTTCTTGAGTGCCAGAATTAAGCTAAATGAGTATAATATTGGACGTCGCGAATTTTCCCAGTTTCTCAATTGTCACAAACAACCTGCCAAGAAAAAGACGTTTTAACCTACGTTCAACATTTAAATGTCCATTTTTTAGATTTTCAAAGTAGGTTTGATAATGCTTTGACTACGGTAAATCACAGTAGGTAATGAATTCATATGATCCCATTGAAAAAAGAAATGCCAAATTACAAGAATTAGGCACTAACGAAGATCTTAAAGAAGTTTCAGCACGTTTGCTTATCTCCAAAACAAATCAAAAAAGAAAGAAGATTAGACTGGACACTAATAACTGAGGAGATATTTAGGGTTAAACCTGACAAGACTGATACCAAATGTTGAACATTTTTTACTGAATTCCCAGATTCATTCCTCCCACTAAAAGCATTTGTTTGTTGCTCAGTTACTTTATGAAACAGTTATTCTGTGCATTAATTAAATTTTGATTTAATTAACATGTGTTTCTTAATTTTTAAACACTGTACTTCACTGCAGTTAGAAATTTAAATCTTTTAAAGTAAGTAGTTCTATACCAGCTGTCAAAAACACTTTTAAGTTGATGAATTTGCAAAAAACTCAATATTGGGTATAAGCAGGGGTCTACCCAAAACCGAAAAACCTAGCAAGGGGTCTATGAGGCAAAAAAGTCTGGGAACCTCTGACTTAGAACCTCAACTAATTTAACGTTCATCAACCTCGAGGCTCTAAAACGAAATGCTTCTCAGATTGTTTTCTTATAATACATATTTCTATAAATATTATTGTGAGCACCTTATACCAATGGTATTCAGCTCTTTTTTACATTAAAGGTTTCCCAGTGGTATCCTCCTTAATTCTGAATATAACTAATTATACTAAAGAATACATTTTTGAAAAATTCCGCCCCATTCCTGTGCAGACGCTATGGCTACTACTCTTTGAGAACCTTTATCCTATTCATTTTATAATGCATTAAGATTACACGGTACCCTTTTTTAAAAAAATTTTTGGAGACAGTTACAGTAAAAATAATTGATGTTTTATACTTAGATTATATTATTAAGCTGATTATGTAAGTAAAAAGTCAGTTTGACCAGCCATTATTTTAAAATTTTAAAACATTAGGAATTTTTGAAGTTTTTTCACAAACTCCTATAAAATACTCAATTCTTAAAATTTTTTAGTCATTTTAAGTTATTTATGCTTCTTAGATTATTGTGAACAAAAGTTAGTGTCGATTTGAAAATCTATTCCCTTGTTGTTTAATAATTATTTTTCTAGAAAAACTTGGAAAAAACGAAAATTTTTAAAATATCAACTTTAGCAATTCTTAGAAAAATAACTAGAGATCTCAGTCCTAAGCCCATACTAACTTTTATAGAACATACGTTTGGGAGTATATACAAAAAAATTCAAGGCTCTATCTTGATCAAGAAAAAGCTTTAGGGATTAGAAAGTACTTATACCTTCAAAATTGAAAGTCAGAAAAACGCATTTAAAGCTTGTAAAGTCATAAAACAAAAGCTTATAATGCCCGTAAAGCTCTAATTTTTTAATATGTTATTTTCCAATGTATGTTCTGCATTAAAACACTATTTTTATTAAATTTGACTGAAAATTATATTTTTAATTCAAAATATATTTTTGCATAATATTGATAGCATTTGTTACGACGTCAGTTTATTCAACTTTATCTGAACCTAATATTTTCACAAAAGTTTTGAAACACGAAGCATTTATGTTCAAAAAGTAATGATACTAACTATAAACCTGAATATTTTTCAATTCATACCAATCTCTTCCCTATGTATTTCAAATCACTCCGTTAAATACAAAGAAAACAGATGCAATTCACTTCATATATTTGTTTATTTGTCTCATTTATTTAGGGAAATGAATTTGAGCTTACTGGAAGAAGTTGAACAGAACAGAATAAAATCATTACGCAAAATTGTGAGAAAGAGTGGCTTGTGACATTTTGCGTCGTTTTCTCTGATTGGGTATAAGGGAGTCTGTCGTTTTTGAACACGTGCGCTTTTATGCGTTGGCGATCCTTAGCAAGAATTGGGATCCAACTGAAATTGATTTAAACAGTTAGATTAGCATACTATTTATGATTTATACACAATGTTTTGCATTTTATTCTCTTTTTTTTAAACTTGTAAAACTGTCAACATGAGTGAACAAAAAGTGCACTTATGGCATTGTACTTTATGAAAATTGGATATTGTATAAACACGTGGTTAGAAAAAAAAGAGCATAAGTTTACAAAGAGCGTGCCCACATCCAAACTGGCGTGCATCTGAAGAAGATTATGTTGCGTTGTTGGAGAGACAGCAAGGTTTAGTGCACAATGAGTTGCTGAAAGAAAATGAAATAGTCATTCCTGTTCGCAACTTGATACTTTGAATAAAGAATTTAATATGTATGTCTATGTGTTTGGCCAACGCGCGGAAAGGGTGCGAATCTCCATCGCGACAACGCTAGACTACACGTGGCAAGAAACACCGCATAAAAAATTGCAGAGTTGGGTTAGGAAACTTTAGCTCCTGATAATGCACCTTCTGACTAGTAGCGTAAACAAAAAATTTTCAAGGAGGGAGGGGGACAGGGTTGAAAGTCCACCATTTTGGTATCATGCTCCAATACGCCGCCCAACATATTCTTTTGATTTTGTCGATTTTCGGGAACAAACACAATACAAAATTAATTATTGAATAAATAATTAGCACTAATTAATGAAATTAACTATTAAAAACAAATACATGATTAAGTTTTACTTAATATATACATAGGATTATAACCAATAAAAAAAAATCAAGGGCTTTGGGGCAGGGTGTCCTAACCCCTAGGACGCCCCCCTTGTGCGCGCCACTGCTTCTGACTATCATCTGTTCAGATCGCAGTAAAACTTTCTTGATGGAAATGAATACATTAATTATGAGGGTGTCCAAATGGCAATGGAAAAATACTTTGTCTCCAAAACAGATAGCTTTTTTCCCAGGGGCTTAGATAAGCTGCCAGAACGCCGGCAGACAGTTTTAACCAACAAAAGACATTATATTTTAGACAAATTTTATTTTATTTAAATTTTAAACAAATACTGAAAAAAATATTTCTTTCTTTTTTCTTTAGAAAAAAAGACAGAACTTTCTCTTACACCCAATAGAAAATTTGTTATGCAAGTATAAAAAAAGTGTTAAGATACTAATAAATCGCTTTCTTAAGCTAAAAAAAAACCTAACCAGCTTTTTCTGCCTATTTAGAGTATAATTCAATAAATATTAATTACAGAATACAGTATTGGCCATTTCGGGATAAATTAGAGATTATTAAATTTTATATGTTTATAAGTACTATTTTTACTAAACTTACAATTTTATTTTCGTACCCGTTCTTCTTAATGTGGCATTCAATATAAAAAAACATGGTTTTAACTAATATGATCTGTTTACTGCATTAGAAAAAGAACTATAATTAAGTTAAATGATTTGTGAGAGAATAAACAAGAATAGTGAATACGTATGCGTTTTTTGATTGCCATATTCCTTTCTTTAATTTTCCTACATGCTGCTGTTTCTTTATACAATGTACTTTAGTTTTTATTATTATTCCGACATTTTACAAAGTCTCTCAACCGTTTCGAATGCCTCCAAGAACCTTCTTTGTGGAAATGTTTTAATAAAACGAGAAGGAGTTAAAGGATTTCTTGTTTCAATAGAAACATCTTAAAAATTCTTCCTTCATTGAAATATCACTCAGGACTTGGTAGCTTCAAAAATGTTGATACATTAACGCTTGTTCGTCTCCAAAAGTACCCTCGGCGACATCTTTAACTTCCAACCTCTTTCTTTGTTCACCTGAAGCACAAGACATCTAAAATCAAAACTTTTGGAAAAGATATCCCTTAACAAAACCTTCCTTCTCATCAAACTAAACAAAGAAGGAGAAAAGCAGACTAGGAGTATAAGGGAAAAAAATATTCAAATAAAACTTTTCCCCTACATAATGCTAAGCAAATCATTCAACTTTTAAAAAGAAAGAAGACAACAAAACAATGGATCTGTTCATTACATAGTGTGTTAAAGAGCGCCCCCTGTGTTGTACCCAGAAACTAACAGATGCCTTCGTTGGTATAGTTTATGATTGCACCGTTGTTCGTGAAGAATGGTCGAAAAGTAAATAATAGGGAAGATAATAAATGATAGGAATAGGGAAATGCTTGATGGGTGAAGAGGAAATAAAGTATATCTTCCGTCGATCTGGGAGCAACAAGGCGATAGAATTTGATAAAAGAAAAGAATTAAATAAATTCCAAAAAATGGAATGGATAGGTTGTTGAGGTTCGTTAAACGCATTTGTAGTCCTTGGAATGCTTTGAATGTGTGTTAATTTTGGGTTTATGAAAGGAAGAGACTATATTTTAATTGGCATCCGGATATAGCAGGTTTAAGCAATTACATTCATTGACGATTTTTTCACGCTTGATTCTCCAGAGTAAGTTTTAATGAGTTTGAACGCCCCTGACATACTCGAGTATAACAAAAGCTTCCGTTCTTGTAAAGAATACATTTTTTTTATATATAGAAATAACTTCTTTATTTATTTTTAGTCGTCTAATTTTAGACTTCGTACTTTTTATTATGGCCAAATGAATAATGCGTAAAAGATGTTACATAAGTCTTATAATTTATTCACAAGAAAATCTGTTTTTGCTCCGTTTTTTGTGTGTTCATGGTTTACGCTACATATTAATCTAATACATCATGCTTATAAGAACCTGAACATTCTACAGCATTTTAGAGTATTTTAGGTAACTTAAGAGAAAAGTACTGAATTTTTTTTTAATTAATTACTGACCTTACCTTTACACATTGAGAATATGTGAAAGTCATTTACTTGAATCTGTATATAAATATCTTAAATTTCAATACAAGTACATTTATATATTTTAATCAATTAATTTTTTAAAATACGACAATATTGTAAAAAATAGGAATAGTATCAAACCATCAAATTCCCGTAAAACTTAATTAGTTACATTTTAGTACAACTGTCCCTATCCCTTTCCGATGGAAAAAAGTTTCTCGTGTAAGTAAATTTGATACATATTTACTTATAATGAATAATTACTTAAGGTAATATTAATGCTAGAGTTTTTGTTCAAAAGCAGATGCCGCTAATAAAATTTGATGCTGATTTAAGGAAGTAAAATGCAAGTAAATTATGGATAAAGGAAACACATAAATTAAATAGTATAAAGTTTTAGAGGGTCTTAGAGTAGAATACATATCTAACAAAATGTTTTTTAAATGTTTTAACTGCATATTTAAAATAAAAGAGTTATTAAGAATAAATAAATGTAAAGATAGATTATTTTTAATGAAACATTATAGGGATTTCAACATAATAGTGATCTATTGATAATTTAAGCAGGAAAAAAGAAATTCGAAGATTTAATTCGTCATATACATAATCGCTTAGTTTATATGTAATTTTTTTTCATTTATTTAAATATTTATATATATCAATACAATTATTTATCTCTCTTCACATTAAAAAAAATATACGAAATTCAAATATCAATTACAATTATTTTAGTTCAAAAAATGTTATATGTGAGTGGCAGTCTTCAAGAATAAATAAACGCCCACAAAATGTCTCTCTAATTTCACAAAATAAATGTAGGTATATAAATTTTAATTGTTAAAAAATTTACTTAATTACTGTTAAGTATTAACTCTTCAAGCCTTAAGCAACAAGTCAGAAAGACACATAAACAAGGAATTAAAATTATGCAATAATTACATTTGTGGGAGATATAGACATTCATGATGTCATTCCTTCTCTGAAGCTATATCCTCCCCCCTGCAAATAGTTGAGCTTTAAAAACTTTCCAATCAGTGCCAACCGAAGTCAATGCCTTAAGCTGCCCTTAACGATAACTATCTTCGACAAGGCTTCTTTCATTTATATCGCATCAAATGATTTTTAGCAAATCTTTTCCACCGGTTGAGAAATGTGCAGACACGGCTTTCTTAAAAGCTCCTTCTTGAGACATATCTTTAGGCGACCTTTCTCTCTCCAAGGAAAAGAGGCCTATCCATTTTTCCTGCGGTGAGATCTAATTGGTTATAATTACGCCGTGGAAAGTTTGTGCGATGCCTGAAGATTAAACGAGCAAATTAAATAAGTATGGGAAATATAATTAAACTCCGAAGTAGAGAATGCAAATTAGATCAGGAGAATAACGTAAGAGAAGAAGGTTTGCCAAAAAATGGCGTCGATTCCAGAGCTCGAGAATTGGTGATTTTCCGCCTTTTTATGCCTCAGATGGGAGGTTAATGATGATTAGGTTTCTTTTGTTGATTCTTAATTACATTTGATTAAATTTTCTTTGGGATCAGAATGCTAGATAAAGCGATTTTTTTCCCTACTCTTCCACATGCAGTGAAAGGATATTATCCCCGGCTTTTGTTCCACCAATAAAAGCCCGTCTAGAGCAATCAAGATACCGAAACAAAAACATCCTGCGACAGTTCTACTCAATTACTAACAATGTTATGAAACATAAAGATTAAAATACTTTTTTTTTATCTCTCGTAGGTTTAACTAAGTAAAAATAGTTTTAGTATGTGTATACATTTTTCCGAGAAATAGAAAATTGTTCCGAAAATAATAATACATTACTGCTTCAAGAATGTTATTATTTTCTCTCTCTTTCCTGATTTTTTTATCATATAAATTAAAGCGATAGTTTATTTTTTGCATCGATGAAAAATAAACGTAAGCTAACACATTTCTCAAAAGAGTCAAAGTCTTGCTTCTTTTCAAAACACAACGACAAAGAACGTAATAGAATTAAATTTACTTATTGATATTTGGTTGTTAGAAATTTAATACTGAAAAGTCTAATCTGTTTTTAATCTGCCTGTAATTCCCTGTAATTTTCTTTGCCTGAATTGCTAGTAACTGTGAAAAAGAGAAGTAAACACGAATGGAAAAATCCTTCAATGGATGTTTAAAATATTTGAGAAAATTCTAGATAACAGCTATAGAACATGTAACAGCTGGTACTTATGTGTCAAAAGAAAATTTGTTTATTTTATCCATATACTATAATTTGTTTGAATATTTTCATTTATAATGCATATAATAACAATAATTTTTGTCTAAAAATATAATGAATGTTTACATAATTTTATTTTATAAACTATCTGTATCAAAAATAATCTCTTAAAAAGGTTTGCTTTAAGAAAAGGCTGGAATCCATTGATTGTAATATATTTGAAAAGGGCGTTCATATCACATCATATAATATACGTTAAATATATTATTCATTGTTAACATAATAATCACGATGTTAAATATATTGCATGTTCTAATCAGTTAAATAAACCTCATTAAATTACAAGTTACTTTATTACGTAATTGCTACTAGACATGGGAGAAACAGTTTTTAACTAATTGAAACATGTATTTTATATAAAATGTGCAAACAAAATGCACGACTTTATTTTTAAAATATATTAAAGTTTTACAAATTAACATTGAATCATGGAATTATATTTATTCCTGTTAAAATTAAACGCATCCTTAGACCAGTTTAATGCAAATGTTTAGCATACCCTTATCATCAACTTGTTTCCTAAGGATGTATGAATAGATTCATAAATATTCAATCATCTTTACACTAAGATGGAAGTGTTTCATTTAGATTTTCGATAAGTACACAGTGTTGCCAAAATCTTTAGAAATCTTTAACATTAAATAATTAAACAACAGTATATCTGATTTCTATTTGCAATGAATAAAGAGTGAATCAGAATTTCACACACACACATTTCTTGCCATTTAATATATTTTTGTTAAAAAAAAATATATTGGAATGAATAAAAATGTATTAAAAATTACTAGTTTTCCGTGTTAATATAAATTTGTAAGCATAAATTGTAATGAAATTGTAATCGTATATCAATTTATAATCTCATGTCATTGCTGAAGTCTTGTAAATGAGTTTGAATGGTAGAACAAAGATAGAGAAATAATAATATACCTTTGTTGTTAAATTTCTTACGTAAGTTACCATATTATCAGATTGCCTACTCCAAATTAAAAAACGGTTGCTATAGCCAAACAGTCATGGTCAGAAATTCGTGGCCGACGTTGTCGTATTTTTGGTTAGAGTCCTGATGCCACTGAAGACCCGCCGTGTAGAAGGGCTGATGGATCTTAAATTTGCCAATGATTAATGTCTACACTTTGGTGTGGAAGATTGGAGAGTAGATGTCAGCTGAATTGTAGCCCTCGTCATTTTTAGTTCGAAATTGCGAGGTCCGTCGCCGATAAGTATAGTGCAGCTTCAATGTACGAAGTTAATAAAAATCAAATCAAACCTTAAATGAAGAATCATAAAGATAAAATAAAGGTATGTAAAATCTTTGAATTTGGAATTATTTCTTACGCCTGAATACTTCTAAATCAATTTATACAGTGGTAATGTTATGAATGAACAATATAAGTGAAATGAAGTAGTTTGTAGAATAGAATTCAGGAATTAAATCAAACCCCAAACAGGAAGAGAAAAACAACAAGAATAGGAATAATGAGTGAAATAAAAAAAAATGAAATATATACTGTTAGGAATTAACAGTATTGAAAGATAACTGATAAATTATAGCTATGGTTGTTTGTCAAAAAAGTTGCTTAAGTACAATCTTATGATTCAGTTTTCCTTGAAGCGCAATTTTTTCTAACCCTTATCGAAAACCTCAGAATACCAATGTTATCAAGAAGTAAACACTAACACGATAAATGACAAGTTGAAATGCAACTTTAATTTTATATGTATGTATGCTTAAATATGAAAATTTCCAGACTTCGTCTTACAGCTTTACAGATTTGATCCCACAAAAATGATTCGGTGTACTATGCAATTTTGTACCCCTTTTTTTTTACTTTTTTAAATGCATAAATAGCCAGCTTTCCATCATATGAGCCTCAATATCAAACCTTGTATTAATATGTGGCGGCGCTTGTAAAACCGCACATAACAACCACGAACTTAAGCCGGCTGATTATAAATTAACAATTATCCCTTAGCAACCTTTCTGCGGCAGCTTAACGCAAATCGTCTGCTGATTTGGAACTTTATTTTAAACTCAATTTTAATAAGATTAGAACATTAAATCGTAAAAAAAAAGAGTTTGTAGGAAATTTTATTGATAATCCTTTTGATCTGATGTATAGTTTTAATCTCTAATCACAGGTTATTTCTATATCAAAAACCTAAGATTTCTTCACAAATATATTTCTCCTCATACCGCGTTTTCTTCTGTTTCCTTCTACTACTTTTCGGAATACCTAAAGTTTGATTTGTCTGCATCATGCGATATATTATTGTTTGTCATCATTGATATTCTAGAAATTGAGTAAATATGTTGAATTTGTATTGAATATCAATTCTTATTTACATTCAAGAATAAGCCTGGTAAGTATAAACCTTTATTATTATTGTTTAAAAAATTAGAAACACTTATAAGTTTCTTTTAAATTGCAACCTACATCTTTGACTTTTTTACATTACAAAACAAATATAAGATAAGCGGAATTTATATAGTTTGAATTTCTATTTTTAAGGCACTTTTTGAAAACATACAGTTGGTTAAAATATTCCAAAATAATTGGACATAATTTGGATATTGTTTAATAACTTTTTTGTCATGCTAAATAAAATATTTTAAATGATGATGATGATGTCGTATCCATGGCGGGACTAAATCAGATAGTATCATGGGCCCAGATAATTGTTCTGGCAATCTGTTCAATATTTTCCACATAGAGAATATTTTAAATTAATAAGATATAATTAGAACAGAAAGAAAAGAACGATAGTTAGAGGAGATATTTCTTGAAAAGTATTTCTTTTAAAATTTTAAAGAGTTCTGTGTTAAAAATTCAAAAGTTATATTTGTCACACAAATTTATTATTAGGTTTTAATAGTAAAAGTGATTTGATAGATAACTATGCAAAAAGCTCAAACCTATGTAAAGAAACAATATGGTTAAACTATATTTTGCCTTATTTATATAAATTTAATGTTTTAAAAACATTTTGAAATATACAGAAATTAAATAACAAATTAGCATTATTAAATATTACATGAACTGTAAAAATTTATAACATAAAATTTTAGAATTATATGCAAATCGAATTGTATGGATGTATAATTAGTTCGTAATACATGTGATGATATTCTTTGTTGTCCTTGCTTAAAAGCAATTACATTGAAACTTGAAGCAGTACATAATTAGGAACAAATAAATGATAAGCAGTATTTAACGAAATAATGAAAATTAAATGTTAAAAGATATCCATTGTAAATATTTCACGCATACCTTATTATTCTACATTCTGTATTGTAATAAAAAATTTTGATCATATCAGTATCCTTCTTTTTTTTTTTCCTTAAAAATTTCTAATGTTTACTTTTCTTATGGTCATTGATCTTAAAATTAATCAGCAATTAAATTCATAAAACTGGACCTTCTTAAAATGAAATGGAAAATGAAATGTTAAACGTATGCTAATATTTATGAAATGTATTACAATGGATTCATTGTTAGTAAGGTTTTAGTTCGCTTATTATCGAGAGAACGATAAATAAGCTTATTACATCCATCCAAATAATAAATTGCAACATATCTATTTGTTTTAAATCGTATTTTATTGCTTGCTACTTTCAGACTTTGTTGCCTTACCTGTTAATTAATGCTGAATGGTAGCACAATTTTCAATGACAGATTACCTAATACTGAGCTGTGTTTCGTTTTTAGAGAGATTAAAATAATATTGCACACAGACACTTTTTTATTCATCGATTTTCTGATTCGATTCAGGAAGTCTTTGTCAACTGAAATTCTGTGAAAGTTGCATTTGATACTTTTCTTGCACGCATGAAGCTGCACTTGAATATGAAAGGAAGGAAAAAAAATCGAAATCCAGACGTATTCATAGCGTTTTTTCTCTGCAGCAGTTCCGTATTCAGACTGCCTGGAGACGAAATAACCTGACAGGAAGTCTGGACCGATTTGTCGATATTTGCTCACGAAGTGGCTGTTGACAAGAAAGTTCTACAACCAAAGATCAATGTGGAGACAGATGGTTTGAATGTAGTAGGACTTCCCTTAGGGATCAAACTTTCCAGGAACTTTTATGAATATCCTAAAAAGAGGTAAGGGAGAGGAAAATTTTTGTGTGTCTTACGAAAGCTGAATTCCGGAAAAAGTTGAGCGAATGTAAAGATAATTGATATTTTTCTTTAACTGATTGAAGTTCAAGTTATTTTTAGCTACATGTATAAGATATCAGCAGGTTTCTGATTTGGAAGAAAACTAAAGGTGATTAAGTATCTAAACATATATTTGTTCTCGTAATTACATAACATACAAAGTTAAATTCAAACATTTTTACACGATTTAACAGAATATGGAATCCTTTTTGAATTATT